>JAQZBX010012640.1:0-40935 GCA_029593785.1 Cabassous unicinctus | reverse complement strand
TAAGAGGCACTTTCTCACCCAAAGTCATTTGTGTCTGCAAGGGTTCAGCCTTCCTCCTTCCTCTTAAGCTCCGTGGTCCCAGCTTCTTCCCATCTCAGCTGTAGGCTGGCATCAGGCTCATCTCTCTTCCTGGGGCTCGTTTCTTTCCAGGCTCAGCTGCTGTGTTCTCTTCACAAGGTCAGCTGTAGACTATCAAGCTCATCTTTCTTCCCGGGCTGCGGGATCCTCTGTGTATCTTCTCTGTGTGCCTACTTCTGTATAATAGTCTGTTTCATCAGCCCAAGGGGGCTGGGATTCAACGCTGAGTGGTACTCTAATGACGTGGTTGAATCAAAGTCCTAATCTTAACATAATCTAATCAGACATCTCAGCTGAATCGAATACAATCAAAGGGTACTGTGCCCAGAGGAACAGACCAGTTTACACACATGATCAATTATCTTTTTTGGAATTCATAAATAATATCAAACTGCCTGTGAGCTGACTGAGAGCAAAACCTGGAAATCCAGGACAGCTGCCTGCCTCTGCGGATGCTCTCGGCCCTCCCCGGACCTCTCAGGGCTGGGCTTGTAGGCCGGGAGCTGCACCTCCTCCCATCATATGTCCTGCCCAGGCCTCCCACCCCTGCCCTGTGGGTGCCTCTGCCTCCAGGCCTGCTCCTTTCCAGCCCGTCCTCCAAGAGCTGCTGCGTCGTGGCCCTGCCCTTAAAACTGGACGCCGTGACGCATAGCAGTGGTGTGGCGTGGCTCTTGCCGAGCAGCAGGCCTGCCTGCCATTGGCGTGTGTTTTCATTTTGCTGTTACCACAATCTGTATTAGTCAGCCAAAGGGGTGCCGATGCAAAGTACCAGAAACCTGTTGGCCTTTTTAAAGGGCATTTATTTGGGGTAGAAGCTTGCAGTTACAAGGCCGTAAAACCTAAGTTACTTCCCTCACCACAGTCATTTGCCATGAGTTGGAGCAAGACAGCTGCCGATGTCTGCAAGGGTTCAGCCTTCCTCTTCCTCCTAAGGCTCCGTGGTCCCAGCTTCTTCCAATATCAGCTGTAGGCTGGGATAAGTCTTTTTGCGGGCTAGTCTCTTTCCAGACTCAACTGCTCTGCTCTCTCCACAAGGGCAGCTGTAAACTGTCAGGCGATGGCTCAGCTCTCTCCCCGGGACTCCAGCATCAAAGCTTATCTCTCGTGCTGTGTCATTCTGTGTGAGTGTCCACCCACCAAGGGGGTGGGGACTCAATGTCCTACTGACGTGGCCGAATCAAAGCCCTAATCTTAACTTTAACAAGTGTTAGCAAGCCGAAAGGGTGTTGATGCAAAATACCAGAAATCTGTTGGCTTTTATAAAGGGTATTTATTTGGGGTAGAAGCCTACAGTTACCAGGCCGTAAAGCCTAAGTTACTTCCCTCACCAAAGTCTGTTGCCACAGTGTTGGAGCAAGATGCCTGCCTACATCTGCGAGGGCTCAGGCTTCCTGGGTTCCTCTCTTCCCGGGGCTCGTTTCTCTCTGAGCTCAGCTGCCCTGCTTTCTCCACAAGGCCATCTGTAGACTGTCAGGTGAATGGCTCTGTCTCTCTCCCTGGGGCCTCTGCCATATATAAGGAGCCGTCTTATTCCTCTGTGTTCTTCTCCTGTGTGTTCACTTCCCAGGCTCCAGCTCAAAACTCCCACCTCCCTTCTCTGTGGTGCAGTTTCTCTGTGAGTCCCTCCTCACCAAGGGGGTGGGGACTCAACGTCCTACTGACGTGGCCCAGTCAAAGCCTTAATCATTATTTAATCAAGTCAAAGTAAAACCTCTGAATCCAATACACTCTCATACGCCCAGAGGAAAAGACCAGTTTACAAACATAATCCAATATTTCTTTTTGGAATTCATCAATATCAAACTGCTACAATAAGTAAAAGTGAAACCTCTGAATTTAATACAATCAAAGGGTATGACGAACCGAGAGGAACAGACCAGTTTACAGACAATAATCAGTATTTCTTTTTGGAGTTCATCAATAATATCAGACTGCCACACAGCCCCACCTAGCAGGAATCGGTGTTCCTTTTGTTCAGGTGAGGACATGAGGCTCAGGGATTGAGTGACTGTGTTCGAGTCCTCTGAGCTAGAACGCGCCCTGCTCACCGAGCCCGCCTGCGGCACTGCGCGTTCCGTGGCCCTGGGCCCTGCGGTGTCGTCGTGGGCTGGCCCCGCCTGCGGCACTGCGCGTTCCGTGGCCCTGGGCCCTGCGGTGTCGTCGTGGGCTGGCCCCGCCTGCGGCACTGCGCGTTCCGTGGCCCTGGGCCCTGCGGTGTCGTCGTGGGCTGGCCCCGCCTGCGGCACTGCGCGTTCCGTGGCCCTGGGCCCTGCGGTGTCGTCGTGGGCTGGCCCCGCCTGCGCCTCCGCTTCCCTGGTGATCCTGCCTGCCTGCTGGCCTCACCTCCTGGTCACTCGTGTCCACACAGCCTTGGCTCCAGCCGCAAGCACCGTGCCCAGCCACCCTCCTGGGCCTGGGTCTCCCCGGCCCTCTCCTGGGCAGGGCTCTTTTCTTGAACGCCTCGCGCATGTGTTCCCTCTTGAGCCTTTTAAATGCTGTGTCCAGCACTGTGCCTAGTACATGCTGGTGCTGAGTGAAATGCTTGTCTTAATGCATCAGCCACTGAATTCAAGTGCCAGATCACTCACCATTCAAAGTGGAAAATGGGTTTGATTCCTGCTATTGCTACTTAAGAAATACATATCTTACACTTATCAGCTTTATGTTTTCTAGATTGGACACTACTTTCCTTTCTATCTCTTGTGTCTGGAGAGCTAACAAATCAAATTAATGCAAGGTAGCCAGGTGGTAAAAATCAAAGAAAACTAAATGCTAGCGTTCTTCAGTATAATATGAAATGCCCCAGAAAGACAGAGGGAAGCAGAGCCAGCTTTCTCAGCGTGGCAGTGAGTGCTCAGGTCACAGCAGCGAAAAGGAGGAATGCTGCTAAGTCTTCCCCTCGAACAGAGGCAACTAACTGAAAAGGGAGAGTGTGTGTTGGTATTTTAGGAATATTATTATTCAGCTGAGACCCTTCAGAATAGTTTTTCAATTTTCAAATGGAAGTTGGATTTCAAAAACAAAATTTTGAAGCAGGGAGCATCTTAACTGCTTCTGGTTCAGTTTCTTTATTTTAAGTATGAAGAAATTGAGTTCTTTTGTGTAGGATTTAGGGGAAAATGGTGTTCGTGGTAGAAAATGGCTCTGTTTTGTTTTGTTTTTCCTTCCTCTTTCCCCTGTCATAAATAACATCCTCTTTACTGTGATTCTCTTAGTGTAGTTTTGGTAATTTTTGAAGTCATGCCTTGTTATTGAGCATATAGAATTAAATTGCTTAAGTAAAAAAAAGACATATTTGGCAGAAAACTGTCAACTACCTGATTTTCCTTTTAGGGTAGAGAGGGAAAATGTTCCACAAGCTTATTAAAGCCGTCCTCCATGGGCGTCTTATTTTAGAGGTAAACTACTTGAAGAAGCCTTGCCAGTGCAGAGGACCCTGGACAGTTTCAATTGAGAGGGACAGAAATCAAGAAAAGTCTGTTCCTGGTCCTGGCCTTGGCACTGCCTGGTGGTGTGACCTTTGGGAAGGTCACAGTCCTGAGTCGTCGCTCGTCTTTTGCCCACCCTCTCTCTCCCCGCAGTTTTGTCGCCAGGTCCAAGTGCAGGCCTGTGGGAATGCCTGCCTGGCCATTACCGAAACGCCCTGTACTTTTTCCTCTCTTCCTCCTCCAAGACTGGTTCTGTCTGCTTCCTGCAGTGCTCCCTTTTTAAGTTTTCTCTCCAGAGCGTGGCTCCTGCCTGCAGCCCTCCTGTGCTCCCACCGTGCCCACTGCCTTAGGCAGAGTATGGCCTGTCACTGAAGGCCTTTCACAGTGGGTCCCAGGCTCCTGCGCACGTTGGTGGTGCCTTGCGTGGCTCCTTCCACTGACCACATGTGGACCTTCTGGTACTGTCTCACATCTTAGAAATGCTTCTAGAACCCGTCTTGCTGCCTGGACATTGGGCACCCTCATTAAAAGCGGCAGGCTGCAGCTTGCCCGTAGTACAGTAAGATGTGTGACGTAGTTACGATGGAGAAGCCGGAAGCGGTGCTGGAGCTCAGGTAGCTGGTGTGAGTGGAAGTCTAGCTTGCTTAACCCGGACCTTAGGTTAATGCAACTGGATTTTTTATGTCTCCATAGACGTAGAGAGTTTTGATATTTCTCTCTTGGTGGGGCTCCCTATTCAGTGGATGGAATCTACCATTCATTCTCTGGGCTTTCCTTGTAGATGTGCCACCACATTAGTAAATGATGTACCTCTTCTCCTCTCCCCACCTCTTTGTTACCTACCCTCTGTCCATGCCTTCAGTTATCTATATAGTTTGGGGAAATTAAAATTAATGATTGTCTACTTATTTTTGTGGGGCTTTTATTCCAGAGAAAGGATATAAAGACTCTCAGACCAAAACAAGGTTAAAAGTATATCTAGGATGTATTGGTTAGCTTAGTGCTGTATAACAAACAGCCAGTAAATTTCATTAGCAAATGAGATAAGCCCTTTATTCTCCCAGCTATGTGGGTTGGTTGGGGTATGGCTGGTCTAGGCTGGGCTCCACTGGCAACTGTTTTGGGCTACAGTAGCTGGGGTGCTTCTCCTCACTGCACGGTGGGCTGGGGTGGCTCTGTTTCGTGGGTCCTTCCTCCTCCTCGAGCCAGTGGGCGAGCCGGGCATGCTGTTGTTCTTGTAGTGGCCGTCAGAGGGCAGCTGGACACCACGATGCCTCTCAGGCTAGGCCCTAAATTGGCACACCTGCACTCCCGCCCCGTCCCATTGGCCAAGTCCAGATTCAAAGACAGGAAAGGGTATTTCCCTTAGGCGGCTGTAGCATGGGTTTCACTGTACTTGGGTGAAGAATCCAGGCTACCACAAAGGAAGGGGAAAATGTGGAGCCAGACGAAAGCTAAAAATATGCTATAATTGGTGGGCAGTTAGTAAACATAGGGCTACCTCTCTGCACAGCACATGCATTCTCCTGTCTCCTACCAGCGGGATGAATGTGTTGACCCAAAGAGTAAGTGACACGAAAGGCAGGGAGGCCTCATTGCTCTGATGAGGGGTAAAGAAGAGCTTCCTTCTGTTTTTCCTGTGTCTCACTCCCTTTCTTTCATGGGAGGGAACTCCTTGAAGAATGAAAGACTGAAAACCCAGGAGCAGAGGCCAGGTGGAGGCTGTAATGCTGGGAGCTGCTGCAGGGACTTGTCTGTTGAAGTCTGAATTTATTAGAAACAGTTTACTGCATAAGAAATAATTATATAGGCATACAACTCACTTTCATATATGCAACATACAGAAAAGGAAATTAAAAGATACCTTTGGCTGACTATTATAGAATTTGGTACCGGAGAGTGGGGAGGTGCTTTTGCAATTAACAAAATGCTGGAACGGTTTTATAAATGGGTGAGGGGTACTTTTTGGAGGAAGTGAGGCACTTGTTAGAAAAGGCCTAGAGTGCTTTGAAGAGACGGTTGGTAGGAATATGGATGCTAAAGAGACTTTTTATGAGGCCTTAGAAGTAAAGGAGGAAATTATTGGAAACTGGAGGAAAGGCGATTTGTGTTTTAAAGTGGCAGAGAACTTAGCAAGATTGATTCCTGATGTTTTATGGAAGGCAGAATTTTGAAAATGGCAAGCCTGGGCATTTAGCTGAAGAACTTTCCAAAGCAAATTCGGAGAATGTGGCTTGCTTTCTTCTTCCAGCTTATAGTAAAATGATAGACGAGAGAGGTATGCTGAGAACTGAATTGTTGGGCACAAAGAAACCAGAAACTGATTCTGGAAATTCCAAGCCTCTGGAAATCAAGTCCCCAGACAGTAATGCCCCATTTGAGGAATTACCAAAACTTGGAACTTGTAAATCCAGGATTGAAAATGCAATTATCTAGGAAAAACGTGTGGAAAGTCTTGCTGTCTGATGGCTTGGATCCCTGCTTCCTGCATGCTAAACTAACAAGCTTTTTGAGAGCGCTCTATGAACAAAACCACTGTCAGCCTGGACTAAGAGGAACATGGAGGGGAGATACGGAGGGGAAACAGCTTTAAGAGGAAAACCATGGAAGCTGAGGTCTGGAATTAAGACTTCTCCTTGGGCCAAGAGAGGAGCCCCACCCATGTGTGCAGAGAGGGTGAGTTTGCCCCGGCATTTGAAGAGGGTGGATGTTCCCGCCTGCTGTTCAGGGAGAGTTTTGCTGCCCCAGGGTGCAGAGAGGGTGGAGCACATTCGCCGAGGGTTAGGGAGGGTGAGGTCGGCACCCCATAGGTCTGAGAGGGGTCGGCTTGCCCCTATGGATTAAGGAAGGCCAGGTCGCCAACTCGTTGCTCTCAGAGGATTGGGCCTGTAGGCCAGAGAGTAGGGAGAATGTCACTGTCCCCTCACTGTGCTAAGGGGGCTGAAACTACCCTAGATGTCGGGGAAGGAGTGGCCATCACCCCAGCGTTCTTGGAGGGTGAGGGCTGGAGCTTGGTCGCCACCCAGAAGTTTGATGAGGGTGGAACCAAGAAAATGGCCGTTGAGCAAGTCTGTGGAAAGGGTGGGGCCTCATGAGGCCCCAGGGAGAAGAAACCATCATCTTGAGAATGACTCTCAGGTTTTGAAATCTAATGAAGTATGCCCCGCAGGTTTCCTGAGCTGTAGAGGACCCATGACTCATGTTTCTCTCCCAGTTTCTCCTTATGGTAATGCAAATGTTTATCCTTTGTCCATTTGTATATTGAAAGCAGATAAATGGTTTTGTAAGTTTCAGACGTCTACAGCCAGATGGGACTTTACCCCAAGACAAACTATTTCTTTAAACTGATGGTGATACGATATTGTACTTACCATTGTTACTGATTGGGGTTTTTTTTTTCTCAATATTGTAATGTCTTTTTGGAATTTAGAGGGTGGAGTATGGCAGTTTGGTATTGTTTATGAATTCCAAAAATAGACATTGGATTGTGTTTGTAAACTGGTCTGTTCCTATAGGTGTATTAGATTGTATTAGATTCAGAGATTTCACTGTTATTGGATCGAGAGTAAGGCTTTTATTTGACCGCGTCCTTAGTGTGACTTGGTTTGCGTCCCCGCCGCGCCTCCTCTGTGAGCTCTGTAAACGGATGCTCAGTCAAAGACAGAGGTAAGTGCACGGAGAAGCTGTGGACGCTGGAGCCCCGGGGAGAGTCAAGCCTTCTGCCTGATAGTTTGCAGCTGAAGAGGAAAGAGCCCCAACAGCTGAGAAAGCCTGGAAAGAAACGAGTCCCAGGGAGAGAGACGAGCCTTAGCCCAGCCTGCAGCTGATATTGGAAGAAGCTGGGACCACGGAGCCTTAAGAGGAAGAGGGAGGCTGAGCCCTCGCAGAGACCCGCAGCCATCTTGCTCCAACACGAGGCAGCAGACTTTGGTGAGGGAAGTAACTTATCTTTGTGGCCTTGTGACTGTAAGCGTCTACCTCAAGTAAACACCCTTTATAAACACAGTGCTTTGAGTCCTCAGAAGGTCTTTGCTTCCTGTGGATTTGGAGGCTGTCTTTTCCAGCTGATTCTAAAAGGCAGATGAAAAGCCAAAGGGCCAAAAGTAGCCAAGATGCTCATAGAGAAACAAAGGGGGCCTTGATTAAATCTGATTCCAGCAAACTAGAATAAAGAAAACAAGCCAATCAAGGGAGTGCAGATGTGGCTAGATGTGTCACGGTATCACACTGACAGCTGTTGTCACATTTTGTAAGCATGTGTGGCAGCTGGAAGCTTCCTTGGGCCCCAGAAAATGCTGCTCTTAAAGCTAATCCATCCCTGTGCGTGTAAACCTGTGGTAGGCAGGACCTTTTGATTAAATTACTTCCATTAAGGATGCAGGGTGGGTCTTAATCCTCTTCCTGGAGTCCTTTATAAAGAGAGGAGTAAAGAGCTGCAGGCACAGGAGAAAGCTGCAGAGATGGAGGGGCCCCCAGAAGCTGAGAGAGAAGCCGCTTTAGCCCAAAGCCAGGAGCAGCACAGCACGGCCCGGGGAGAGCCCCTGCTGCCGCTTGTGCCCTGCTGCCTGCCTGAGCGCCCAGGCTGCAGCTCGGGAGGATCTTCTGGTGATGCCTTGATTTGGACACTTTCACAGCCTCAGAACTATTGCTTTTAACCTAATAAATTCCCGTTGTAAAGCCAGCCCATTTCTAGTAAATTGCTCCCAGTAGCTTTTAGCAAACTAAAACAGCAGATATTGTGGTTGTTTGAAACAGGATTTCTTCGTAGAGATTCATACCGAAATATTTATCTGTGATGTCTAGAATTTACTTCCAAACAACCCAGTTTGGGCAATGGTGGCCGTTTGGTGGTGATATTGGTAAAAGTTTAAATGAAAAAGTGGCCATGAGTTGGTGATTCTTGTAGCTGGGGTCCATAGATTTATTTTTTCTATATTTTGTTTTTATTTGAAGTTTTCTGTAATTAAGTTCTAACAAAGTTTTTAGGATTTAATAAAGGAGAATATTTTCATGACCTCAAGGTAAGGAAAGATTTCTTAAGCAGGATACATAAATGAAAAGATCAACTGTGGCTATATTAAAATTAAAAGTTTAATTTAATCAAGAGATACCTTCAAGAGTAAAAATGGTACTCCACAGAGAGAGAATATGACAAAGGGCCTGTACCCAGAATATTTAAAGAATTTGTTTAACTCAAAATATCAGTCAGCCCACCTTAACACTTGCAAAAAGCTTGAATAGGTAATTCACAAAGGGAAGAACCAAATAGACAAATGAAAAAATTAGCACAATGTAAATGAGGATTCCCAGAAATGGTACAACCATTTAGGAAAGCAGTTTGTTATCTAGTAAGTTGAAAGTACACAAATGTTATATATTCACCTTTCTGTTGTATACTGTAAGCAATGTGTGTGCCTTCCAGGATGCGTGGATACAAACGTCTGGTGGCCTTACTTGGAATAGCCGAAAACGGCAGCAGCCCAGAGCCACCAGCAGTGGTGTGGATAGGAAGTCAAGGTTTGCAGCACTCAGAAATGACTGAACGTGGCTCCTTGCAGCACAAATGACTTTACAATGCTGAGTAAAAGAAGTGAGACTCACAGAAGCGGATGGGGCTCAAGCGATTGGGCTCCCATCTACCATATAGGAGGTCCAGGGTTCGATTCCCAGGGCCTCCTGGTGAAAAGCAAGCTGGCCCACACAGAGTGTGGCCTGCACAGAGAGCTGGCGCAGCAAGATGACGCAACAAAAACAGACACAGAGGAGAGACGATGAGAGACACAGCAGACCAGGGAGCTGAGGTGGCGTAAGAGATTGAGTGCTTCTCTCCCACTCCGGAAGGTTCCAGGATCGATTCCCAGTGCCACTTAAAGAGAAGACAAGCAGACACAGAAGAACACACAGCGAATGGTCACAGAGAGCAGACAGTGAGGAACGGGGAGGGTATAAATAAATAAATAAATCTTTAAAAAAAAAAAAAAGACACAAAATGATACGTACTCTACGCATGATTCTATTTACATACAGATTTTTTAAATCAGGCATAGATGAACTCTGGCGTTGAGGAGTGCACATGAGGAGGTAAAATGAGCCGGTAGGCGTGCAGGGACCTGTGTGCAGAGCGCCCTCCGGGCCGTGCTCTTGTTTTCAGCCTGTGTGGGGTGACCGTCTGGGGTTTGCTTTGACTCATTAATTTGTACACTTTAGGTTCTGTGTCTTTTCTACATTTTTTAAATAACAAAAGTATTTTTAAACTGTGAATAAATTGAAAAACTGGTTTCTAAAGAAATATAACTCAGGGAACAGAAGTTGATTTTTTGATAAATGTCCCGCTTAGTAAAGCCCGCGTTAGCCTTCTCTGGGAGTCTTGAGGAGATAATGCTTCCGTAAAATGAAAGCAGGGCGCCCTTGAAAAGGAACAAATGGAGAACAAGAAGGAGTTCTTGGAACTTGAAGTGACTGCCATAAAAACAAGAATTCCGTAGTCTTAGAGGAGTGTCAGAATCTCTCCGAACACGGAAGCGTAGAACAGAGACAAGACGAGAGAGAAGAGCAGTCGAGGACGTGAACGTGTGAACAAAAGGTGCTCCGAAAGAGAAGATGAAGGAAAGAGCTTTCCAAGTAAGCGTCGGAAGAGAGCTCCCATGCTCAGTGAGTCTGGACGGGGCGTGCTGAGCAAGCTGAGCGGGAGCAGCCAGGTCTCAGGAGACACTGTCCTCTTTCTTGATAAGGGGTCAAAAACTGATCTGAAAAGCGTTCATGGAAGGAAAACAACAAACGAGATCTCACCTACAAAGAAGCAGGACTCAGGCCCACGCTGGACTTTCTGTTTTCAGCCCTGGATGCCGGAGGATGGTGGAAAGCCTTCAGCGTTCTGAGTGAAAGTTGTTTTGACTTCCCACACCTAACCAAATTATCAGTCAGGTTGGAGGGCAGTCTTTTTCAGATGTGCGAGTATTTGGTAAATGTCTTTCATTAATCCTTTTTGCAGAAGTTCTTTGAGGTTATACTTCCTCAGAAATGATGAAAATGAAGAAGATACTGTGGAACATAAGGCCTGGGGAAATTGCTTCGGAGTTAAGAGAACGAAAATTAAAGGAAGAAGCTGTGCAGCAGTGATTAAATAAAAGATGTTAGTGATTGTAAAAAAAAGGGGGGGGTATTTTCATATAGAAAAATGGAATGCGTTCCAAGCAATAGCTAGAGGAGTAAGAAAATGAAACTGTTAGAGGTATTCCAAAGAATGCAATTATGTTTTTTCTACCAACCAGAGAAAGGAAGGGAATCCACTCCAAAAGAACATGCACATACATGCCCGCAAAACTGTTTAAGAAAGTCACAAACCAGTTGGGAAGCAAAGTAAGGTGCTGTAATTTTGAGGTGAAGGGTAAAAATGTCATTAGTTATTAGCAAAATGCAAATTAAAGGCACAATGCAATATCATTTATATCTACTAAAATGATTTAAGATGACACCAAATGTTAGTGCGGTTGAAAAGCAACTGGAAATTTTATACATCGATGATGGGAATGTAAAAATGGTGCAACCATTTAAAAATAATTTGGCAGTTTCTTATAAAGTTAAACATAACTCTATCCTATGTTCCCATAATTCCATTCCTGGGTACTTATCCCAAAGAAATGAAAATATACATCCACAAAAAGGCTTATAGCAACTTCACTCATAATGACCCCAAACTGGAGATCTCGCAGGTCTGCATGAATCGAGAATGGGTACTCCGCAGTGAAAAGCTGGTGGGCGTGGCTGCAGGCCTGGTTCTCAGAGACGGGCATGCCGAGTGAGCACAGGAGACGCAGCGGAGGGCCGCGCTGCTCGCGCGTGTTTTCTGTGACGTTCGGACTTGCTAGAGTGGTTGGTTACTCAGTGACTTGTACACTTAAAGTCTGTGCGTTTTGGACCATGTAAATGTCCCCTCAAATTAAAAACAAACAAAAAGCCTCCTGTAGGATAGAGGCTGAGCATATTGGGAGGCCCTTTGTGGCCTGGCACATCCTCCCAACTCCGTCTCTTTGCACAGAGTGTGTGCACGCTCGCTTGTGCATGTGTGTTTTTTCATCTTTCAAGGCCCAGCCCCAAATAAGTTTTTGGTAATGTCTTTTCCTAGTTTATTGGCAGAACTATTTTTTTCCTCTTGAATCTGGGATGACATCGTATATATTTCAACTCTGTATTTAGTTACCAATTTGTCTTCTCCATTTAGAATGAGCGTTTTTTGACCTCTGGTATAAACCAAGGTAAGCAAAATCGCCTTTTCACCATCTCATTAGCTCAAAAGGTAAATTTTGTTTTCAGCATTTCCACTCATACTTTCTTTGGCAGACCTTTCTCTAAAGGGCCAGATAGTAGATATTTTCGTCTCTGTGAGCTGTACTTGGTCTCTGTTGCATTTTTTAAACAACCCTTTAAGGATATAAAAACCATTTGTGGGTTTCATGCTGTCCAGAATCAGGCGGATTTGGCCTAGGCACTGTAGTTTGCCACCTCCTGCTACTGTAATCATTTTGGTTGTAAACAAAATAAAGTGGTCTGTCAGTGTTTGGAGTAAGCAATACCAACAGCTGTTTTAAAAATAGAAATCCTGTATAAGATAGCCAAACAGCGTCAGTAATTGGATATAGCTTTATTTTTAAATTTAAAATTTTTTTTCCTGTAATGATCATAATTTAATATGGTTTATTTTGTGCTGTACCATCAAAGCAGGCAATGCTATCCACTAATTTAGGAAAACGAGTTTGGTGTGTCCATCAGGCCCTGCAGGTAGCCCACCTCCACGTGGGTGTCTCCCCCCACGCGGGGCGCAGCACGCCAGGCCTGGCCACCAGGGCCCATTCGGCCCCCTGCAGCCCCGACCTTGCTCAGCTTCTCCTGTGGCTTCAGGGGTGGCTTGAACGGGAGGAAGTCGTCAGCGTCTTCTCAGGTGAGTGAGCCCAACTCAGCTGGCACATCTGGAGGCGAGTAAAAGGCGAAAACCTGTTCATTTAAAAAAATCCCTCAAGTTTCTTGAAAGCAGCATCTTTTTCACTCTTTCATAGAGGCGGCCATGATCCATTGTTTCCTTAGAACCACTGTTCTGCCCTTTCCAGTGGACTGTAGAGACCTGGCCACCCTGGGGGACCCTTGGCCCCCCCACCAGCTCAAGACCAGAAGTGGCTCGTTGGCAGTGCTCCTCCCTCCCCTTTAGGGCTTCTTCTGGAGCGGGTCTGCCGGCAAAGAGCTTCCGTTTCCCTCCATCTGAGAACGTCTCCACTTTGGGAGCTGGCGATTCTTTTCCTTCAGCACGTGAGAATGTGGTTCTTTCTTCTGGCCTCGTGGTCTCTGACGAGAGAGCTGCGGGCACTTGAATGTTCCCCCCGTAAGTAATGCATCACTTTCCTTAGGTTGCTTTCAAGACTGTTTTGCCCTCAGTTTTGTCCTTAGTTTTTAACATTTTGGTTGTGATGTGTCTGGATGTGGATTTCTTTGGGCTTATCCTGTTGGGGGTTCACTACACATTTTGAAAGTTTAGGTTTGTGTCATTCACCAAATTTGGGAAGTTGAAGCCATTATGCCTTCAAAAACATGCTTTTGTATCATACTCCCTCCTTTGGGGTCTCTGATGACGTGACTGAACAACTTTCTGGCAGTGTCCTGCATGTCCCTGAGTCTCTGTTTATTTTTCTCCAACCTTTTTTCTCTCTGTTGTTCAAATTGAATAATTTCTGTCAATCTTATTTTCAAATTCTCTG
Organism: Cabassous unicinctus; assembly: GCA_029593785.1. Lineage (NCBI taxonomy): Eukaryota > Metazoa > Chordata > Mammalia > Cingulata > Chlamyphoridae > Cabassous > Cabassous unicinctus. Next base: position 27,683 of record JAQZBX010012640.1, on the reverse strand, counting down.
ATTCTTTCCCCTGACATCTCTACTCTGTTACTGAGCCCATCCCGGAAGTTTTAATTTTGGTTTTTGTTTTTTTCAGTTCCAGAATTTCCATTTGGTTCTTCTTTATATCTCCTCTTTCTTTGCTTAGACTTTTCTGTCTTCCCATTGGTTAGTCCTCACCGACCACGCCTGCGCTCAGGACCCCGGCCCAGGAAGACAAAAGAAGAGCACTGAGCTTCCAGCCAGCTCCTAGCGTCCCAGCCTCCCAGATCGTAAAGTCTCCCTCTGTCCGTGCTTTGGCTTCCGAGGGCTTCTCTGGCTTCCCCTGCCACGGAATCATTTGGGAGCTAGGGCACAAGAGAGTGGAGAAAAGAAGTAAATGAGAAACAGGAACTCCACTCTCCCCGAGCGCCGGGAGTCCCCTGTCCTGCTCCTCAAGCCAGAACTTGGCTGCTGCTGGGGGCTCCAGCCGTGCCTCGGTGCCCCCTTCGGGTTTCAGACTGTTGAGCTGGGGCTGGGCAGATTGAGGAGAAGAGACGGTGCGCTCAGCACCGGCCAGTGACGCTCCGCCCGGTTTAGCCCGGCACTCGGCGGGGAGGCCGGGGCTGGCCTGCTTCCTACCGGGAACCCAGCTCCCCAGCACCAAGCTTTATAGATTATATTTGGCTAAGTGCTCCTGAAACACAGGTTTGCCCAAGAAAGCAAGAGGACAGCACTGGCGATGTTCATTTTCGCATCAGTGAGAAGTCCACGCAAAGCCTGGTTTTCAGTGACTGAGGGCGGACAGCATGCTGCAGAGCCGTGCAGTACGCACTTTCAGCCACAAGGGGCGCCTTGGAGTCGCTGGGAAGACTTCCTTTTTCTTTGACTACCATTCCCTGAGTGCCCTTTTTTAACGGATTAGAATGGAAGGCTGTTCATTGATTACTTGTAGTTTTGGGACTGCCAATTATATCTTTTAAAAAAAAGGGTCACTCCCTGACTTCATTTGTTAAAAGGACATTCAGGCGCTTGTTTTGTTCCTGTTCTCCGAAGGTGCAGATGAAGTGAATGTGGATTTGGGAAGGGAAGAGTTTCCTGTTGCTTTTCTTGGACATGAATCCGTAGACCTAATCAGTGAAACAGTAAATGTGAGTGGGGGCAGGGTGAGGAAATTCAAGGACCGAAAAGGAAAAAGAGAAGTGGCTTTAATAAAAGACTTTATATTTATGTAGAAAGGTTTCCTCTGAAGTCTAAGACAAAGCTAGAGAATATTTTGAGAAGAGTGATGAATAGTTTTGGGGGGATAAAGCATATTTTCTGTGGTTTAAAAGATAATGTAGGTGACGGTTAGCATTCTGCTCATGATTATGTATAGAAGTGTTTGGCAACAGCAGCATATATTCTATGACAAATTGAAAGACCATCTTTTTTACATGAGAGAGGATTTTTAACTTTCCTTTGAAAGTGAAGGGCATTTTGTTGGGAGGGATCCATTTGAGCCCGATCTGGGGTGTTGCCGGATTCTTCCGGACACTTCCCTGCTCAGCACCTCCCTGAAACCTTTTGCAGGTTAGGTTTTGTAAGAGCTCTGATACTTGGGCCCAAAACTTTCAGGATCTCCTGCTGAAACCTTTGTGATATTTTATTACCCTGTGGTAAAAATTTGTAAACATAGAAGCATATAGTTACATGCATTTAATTAGTGAATTTAAAATGCTTAAGTAGGATGAAAATTTGTGGAAAATTTTGCTAGTTCCTTTTAATTAGAGGATATAGGGCATTTAGGTAGAAAGCAAAATAATCTAAAACCATTTTCCAGATTGTTTTCTGGTTATAGTTTCCCAACCCAGTTATCACAGGATTGGGTACTTGTAGTATAGAACTGATGGTAGTTGTATATCTTAACTTTGTACATTTTAATCATCCCCCAGAACCCTGTTTGTTGAACGTGGGTGCTGATTTTTAAAATGTGCAGGGGTGTTGTGAGTAGGTAGCTTTGTTTGCCTCCAGCACGGGGGCACTGGAAATGGGGAAGTCTGGAAAGCGGTGTAGGGGATCCTTTCTCCAGGCTCCTCTTTGGGGTCATATAAAGAGTTTTTGGGGCCTGAGTCACTTCAGAATGGAACCTTACTAAGTGGTATAATCCTGGCTTATCTTAGTTTAGAGATTAGTTCTGCAGTAGATTTACTGGATTGTTGAGCCCCTGTAAACTCAGAAATGCGTCGTAACTAAATAATAAAATTCGCGGATTAGTAATAATAAGGGAAGCAGGACCCCTTGGCTCCCAAGGCAGTCAGGGGTCCTTAGAAATAAATCACCCCCGTTTCAGGGAGTCGAGCGTGGCGCTCCGTGGTGTCTTCCCAGCATGGGGAGGAAGGAGGGGCGGGTGCTATGGTGGGCTTGAGTCCCACGGCCCTGCCCTTCTGGGGGGCCGCCACAGCTTCATGTTTACCAGAGCGATTTCCTCCTCTTATTCTTAGTTTTATTCAAGATTGTCTTCATTAAACAAACAGGGAAGCAGACACAGAACCGGCATCAGCCTGAGGGTACATAGGTTACTTTATTTAGCAAAGGACTGTGCCATCGTGGGTCTTCTGAGCTGTCCTGTGGTCTTCCATGTGTCTAAGTGACCACAGTTCATCACACGTGAGACGCTGGTGATTGTGAGACTGTTGTTTTATGTTAAACAGTTAAACTGACGCGTTGCTTTTTATGTGTATATATTTTAAAAGAGCCCTTTAAGATTTAGTTATAATTTTTAAAAGCTTGTTCTTATGAATGCATAAAAAGGAAAATAAAATAAAAATAAATTAGATGAGATATAAAGTTTATTTGCAGAGCCCCACTCTCAGAAGCCACTTTTGGACTTGGTTGGGGACGTCTGTGCTTTAATTCCACGCTGTCCTCTGTGGCCGCAGGAGCCGGGGGGTGCGCACTGTTTCTTGAAAGTGTCCTTCGTCACTGTTTCTGGGAGTCTCTGCTAGGCTGCTGGCCCCACGGCGAAGGTGTGGGGTGACGCCACCTGGCCACAGCGACCATGAGACTCCTGGCACGCTCAGAGGCACTGAGCCGGGGAAGCGGAAAGCACGTCCGGAGCTGAAACACTGCGCGTGTCATTGCGCTGGCCTGGCCAAGGGAAGGCCTGGCGTCGAGTCTCAACAGTGAGAGCCCAGCTTCCCCGGCCTCTCCACTCAGTCACACGACTGCACTGGTTCTTAAGTGTAGGTACAGATTCGATTATAAAAACGGTAGCTCAGTGCATTTAGGTTTTATTGAAGATTATGTGATTAATTTGTGAGATCGGAGGAAAATCCCTATTACGTATTTTAAAAGAGAAAAGAAAATTTGAACCAACAAAATTTGAAAAGGGAACGTGCATCTCCCTCTTTTTCTCGTCTCAACACATCATGTCCCTTTGCCCCTCCGCAGATGTGCCTGTACAGTCCTGGGCCCCAGCCTGAGTATCTCCCCAAATTGTGAGCTCTTGTCCCTCTTTGGTCCCTTTCCAGCCTGCCTTTCGGGCCCCTGTAAGGTCCAAGGGCACGGCTACTCCCACAGGCTCCTGTCGCCATGGTCACCTCCGGCCCTCTTCTCCTCTGGGTTTGTTTGTGCTCTTTAGTGGGTGGGGGGTGTCTAGGGTTCCGGGCTGGGCAGGGGGCACTGGTCTAGACGTAGAGCTTGGATGGAGTGCAGCTCTGCAGCTCTGTTTTTGTGCACGTGTTTGTGTGCATTTTAAAGTTACGGAATCACATCACAGAAGTTTGGAAAATAAAAAGCCACTACCTGTGATCCACCACCCAAACACATTTTATCCCCATACTTGTTTTAATCTGTTTTTCTTTTATATTTTAAACAAAAGTATAATCAAGTTACACATTCAATTTTTAATTTTTAGTTAAAATTATAAGCCTTTTCCATGTCATTTTTGTTTTTATAACCATGATATTTAATGACTGCCTAATCGAGAGACTGCTTAGTTTTTAAACGAAATTAAAAATCACATAATTCCAGCCCCAGCATTAGCCACTGTAGCTCTTCACACCTGCTGCAGAAAATCACTCCTGCAAAGGCCACTCTGCTGTTTCAGAGTCCCCTGCTCTCCTCGGGTCTTTAAAGTCTGTGTTCGCAGGAGGGTGACTTTGAGGGAAGGCAGTGGCGGGAGCTGGGGCTGTTCCCAGGCCGAGGGCTTGTTGGCCTCCCCTGGCCACCCTTGGCCTCCACCCTGGCCACCCGGTAACAGAGTGTTCTGGCAGTCAGGCCGAGGGTGAGCTGACGGGCGCCGCCCCGCGTGGGTTAGCCTGAAGGTTCTGAAAAGGTCTCAGGCATTCGAGCCTCAGTTTGAAATGCCTCCTGTATTTGAAAACAGCTGAATAATGCTCATCTGGTTTTCACATTTTCCTGTCCAGATATGAGTCACTTCCCGCTTTCAGTCCAGATGGAGTTTTTTTCTCTTTACTTTTTTTCATCAACCCTAATATTATTCAATCCTGGAAAATTTAGGTTCCCATTGGTATTTTGTGGCAGGGGAAAATGCTGACTACCTTTTTCTGTATTCATTGACTTTGTATATTCTGTTGCTTTAAACAGTAAAACATACGGATTAGAGGGATGTTATTGTGGGTGAGTTTTTAGAAAATACTGGTTTGGGAAAAACATAAAAGCTCTTTATTTGCCGATAACCTATGTGAGGAAGTAAGACAGGAGCAGCACGTAGTTTCACTGAGTGGAAGTAGGAGGCGTCCAACCTATAAACGGACTGTTTTTGTTTTGCCTGAAAGGAAATAGGCATCCTTTTTTTTTAAGTAATTCCTTCCTGTAGGTTGCTATTTTAAACTTAAACGTTCTAAACCAAACAGATCCTGATTCAAGTTTACTGTGTTTGGGAGGCTTGTAAGAGATCACGCTTCCTAAGGGAAGCCCCTTCTCCCTCCCAGGCTGTAAGCTCTGGGTGCAGGACCCCAGAGCCTGGAGCAGGAGTGGCCTGAGTGTGTGTTGGAGAGCGCTTGGTTGAGAGTAGAGCAGGGACCAGCAACTGTTGTTGTTGGTTTTTCATCCAGATGGTGAATTTTTTTGCCTCTGGGAACCACAGTTCTCTGTCCCAGTGCTCGGTCCTGCTGTGGGGCAGCCGGGTGGGTGGCGGGGTGCCAGCGAAGGCGTGCACACAAACAGGCCGAGGGTGCGCCGTAGCCGCCAGTCCCGGGCAGAGCGGTGCCGTCCAGTAGCTTGCTGTGGTGCCTGAGCTGTTTCGAGTCTGTCCTGTGATGGATGTCAGCACGTGTGGCTACTGAACACTGAAAAGGTGGTTAGTACCACTGAGGAGATGAATTATTAACTCCGCTTCTGTTGTAAATTTAAATGGTCGCGCGAGGTGAGACAAAGCCCCACAATGGGGGGCTAAGACAGCTGGAGGTTATTGGCTCACGTGTTGGGGGCTAGAAGTCCAAATCCAGGCATTGGCAAGACGTGCACAGTCCTTGTCCTCTGGGGGTGGCTTTCTGGCAGTCGTCCCCTGCGTGGCTGTCTCTCCTGGCTGCTGCTGGTGCTGGTTTCCTTCATGTCCAACTTCCTCTGCTCCTAAGGACTCCAGCCCTGATGGATGAAGGCCCACCCTCCTCCAGCTTGGCTGCATCTTAACTGAGCTCCCACAGGACCATGCCTTTTGTGGGGACACGACTCAGTCCCCAACAGGTATGGAGGAGCTTGGTGGCTCTAGAACGCTGTAAATGGTGGCCTACCTTTGTAGAGGCTCTTGGAAGCGATGTCTGAAGGCTCGTGCCGGGAGTGGATGTGGCTCAAGCAATTGGGCGCCTGCCTCCCACATGGGAGGGCCTGGGTTTGGTTCCTGGTACCTCCTGAAGAAGATGGGCAGGTGCTGCAACCAGCAAGACACCGTAACTGGCAAGGCACCACAACCAAGCAGATGCCGCAACCAGCAGGCGCCACAACCAGGAAGGAGTGGAAGTGGCTCAAGCAGTTGTGCAGTTGCCCTCCCATCTGGGAGGTCCCGGGTTCGGTTCCTGGTGCCCCTAAAAGAAGACAAGCAAACAACGAGCAGACAGATGAGGGAGCCATCTGGGGGGGAGGGGGAAGAAAAAAATAATATTTATTTTTTTTAAAAAAAAAGGCTAGTGCTTGGGGAAAGCACATGGCTACAAAATGAATACTTATGGTCCAGTGGTTTTTAGAAATGAAAGCTTAGTTCAGAATTACGGCTTAGCCCCTTAGGGAACGCGGGGGGCAGTCAGAATCACAGGTGCAGAAGCCCAGAGACCAGGGCCGCGCAGCAGGGTGGCCGCAGCACGCCCAGGCCCCACATCACGCATTGCCTGGAGCTGCTGAACTGTGGAATCAGAAACACGTCAGCACCGTGGAACGTGGAATCATTTTTCAGACAAGGAGAGGAAGAAGGGGCTGTGTAAAAAGCAGCAGTGGCTGTGGAGGAATGCCGCTGAGAACCGGGCTGTGCTTTGGCTCTGGCACTTGCCGCCCGTGGCCTTAGACAGTCAGAGCCACGCAGGACGTCCAGGGATGGCGGAGGGGAAGGGGAAGGGCAACAAGTGGGTCGTGCGGGCAGATGGAGCTCGACAACGGAAGGCGCGTCTACGTGGGCTTGGTGGCCAGCTGCTCTTCCGTAACATTTTATACCGTTTTTGCAAATGCTTGAAAGGGGAGGGCGTCTTGGCCAAAGAGAAGCAGTAGGACCTGAGAAGTCAGGTGTATTTGTGTGTAGCTATTTCAGTGAGAAAGTTCTCAGGCGATTGTAGTTTCTTCACAAAACAGCGTAGACTTGCCTCTCAACAAGCTGAAGCCATCTCTGGGGGTCTGCTGAGCCTCCGTGGTTCTGCCTTCAGAAACTAAACGTTACACTGCTGCTCACTGCCAGTGGAGGTGAAGCCGCCTTACCCCACAGCCTCAATTGTGAAAAGAGCAAATTGCAGAGTTTTCATCTTCCTTGAACAAAGTTTGTACTTTGAGAACAAGAACCTCTGGGTCTTGGCCTAGAAGACGAGGAACCGGCAGGGAAGCAGTGCTGGCCACGTGGAGACGGGCAGGGACGGGTGTGCCTGCTTGTCTCAGGTGGCCTTGGGCTCCGCCTCTTGGTACGTGTTTTAAAGTTTGCCTTTTTAACAATGTTTCTCTCATTCCTTTCAAAAACGATGATTTTCCTTTCATGAGGTGGATTTCCTCGTGACTCGTGACTGGCCACGTCGGGTGGGAGGCTGGGCTCCCTGTCTTGCAGCTGCCGCGAGCCCTCTCATCCCGTGTTAGAGTCAAGGATGCATAATAAAGTTACCTTTAAAGAGAAAGGCACTTGGGAAGCGGACGTGGCTCAAGCGATTGGGCTCCCGGCTACCATGTGAGGCCCTGGTTTCGGTTCCCTGGTGAAGGCGAGCAGGCCCATGCCACGGAGGGCTGACGGCCCGCGCCACGGAGGGCTGACGGCTCACGTCCACAGAGAGCTAGTGCAGCAAGATGATGCAACAAAGGGAGGCAAGGAGACACAGGAAAAAGCACAGCGAGTGGTCAGAGCAGACAGTGAGCACGGGGGGGGGTCAATAAATAAATCTTAAAAAAAGAAAAGAAAGACGCTTTTTCTTCTTTCCCTCAATACAAGTCACAAACAACATTTTGTCAGCTTTAAAGTATTGAATGTCTGTATTCGTATTATAGTACAGCAGGCTGCATACATGCTTAACAAAATGCACTGCTGAGAGCAAAAGAATTAAGGTTTTTAGTGGCTTGTTGGCGTGCTGTCACGGGCAGTGTTTGTTAGAACAGGTGCCGTCTGCTAAGCCGCGTGCCCGCAGAGCCTCCTGACCGCCGGCCCTCCCGAGAGCCTGCTCAGTCAGGCCACAGCCTTCCCCGCGGGGGGCCTGGTTCTGGGCCGGGACTCCCCCTTGAGGTCTCCGCTGAATCTGTTTCCAGACTGGGAATTGATTGGGAATACTAGTGTGTCAGGAAGAGGCAGCTTCTAGTCACGCCGTCTTCTTACTGTGAGGCGCTCCCGGGGTAGATTCTGCTGCCCACCAGACAGGTAAAAAAAAGTTTTGCTTTTTGGAGGGGTTGAGAGAAAACTGGGCAAGCAGCAACTTAGGAGAAGCAGCTTAGTTTTTAAAATACGTGCACTTCAAAGCACGGTAGCGACAATTAATAGGGGAAAATCATTTGGGTCTTCGTCATCCACACATACGAAATTCAACATATTTCCTTGCTGGGGAAACCACATATCACACACCGAAATGTGACGCTATCAGATGAAGAGGGGCTGAAGTCCACAAAGGATATTTTATCTTGAATACAGGAAAAACTATACTTTGTACCATACAAAAATTAACTCAAAATGGATGACAGGCCTAAATGTAAGAGCTAAAATGGTAAAACTTCTAGAAGAAAACATTATAGGAGAGAGTCTCTGTGACCTTGGGTTAGGCAGAGATTCTTAGAAACAAAAAACATGATCTGTGAAAAGAAAACTTGCACTTCTTCAAAATCTAAGATGTCTCCTCTTTGAAAGACACTTAGGAAATGAAAAGACAAGCCACAGACTGGGAGAAAATAATTGCAGAGCATGTCTGGTAAACGACCTATACCCAGCATGTATAAAGAACTCTTACAACTCACTGTAAAGAAAACCCAACTAAAAAGTGGGCAAGAGAGTCTAACAGGTGCTTCACGGAAGAAGATATACGGATGGCAAATGGACACGAGAAAAGATGCTCAACATCGTTAGTCATTAGGGAAATTAAAACCATACTGATATATCCAAAAGAAATTGAAAGCAGGAACTCAGATATTTGTACTCTAATTTTCCTGGCGACATTATCCGCAATAGCCAAAAAATGGAAACAACCCAAGTGTCCATTAACCGATGAGTGGATAAACCAAATGTGGTCTGTCTATACAGTGGAGTAGTAATCGGCTGTAAAAAGTGAAGTCACGATACACCTGATAGCATGGATGAACCTTGAAGACTTTATGTTGAGTGGAAAAAAGCCGACTAAAGGACAAATGCTCTATGACCTCACTGAAGTGAAAAAATTAGAATAAGCAAACTCATGGAATCAGAAACTAGAACACGGGCTACCAGGGGCCAGGGCAGGGGTAGGGAATGGGGCGTTGATGCTTAATTGGTCAGGTTCTTTTTGGGGTGATGGAAAGCTTGGTGGTTGGTGGTCGTGGTGGTAACAACACTTGTGAGTGCGGTTGAAATGGGAAATTCTGGGTTGTGTCTATGTTACTAGAATAAAAAAATTTTAAAACCCATAAAACTGTACAACGCAGTGAACCCTAATGTAAACTGTGGGCTGTAGTTAATAGTGAAATTATAGTAATATCGTTTCATCAACTGTGACAAAGCCACCGCACTAAGGCAAAGTGTTAATAGGGAAAACTGTATGGGGGAGGATATTTGGGAACTCTGTTTTGTGCATAGTTTTTCTGTAAACCTACAACTTCTCTAATTTAAAAAAAATAAACTGTTTTGATTAAAACCATTCTGAGATGCCCCTGCACACCTCCTAGAGTGGCTAGAATGAAAACCGGCAAGAGACCCCCAGGCCCTGGCAAGAGGCAGAGCGACTGGGGGGCACAGAATGATGCAGCCACTTTGGAAAAACAGTTTGGCGGTTTCCTAAAAAGTTAAACGCGAACAAACAGAAAAATGTAGGTGCTGGCCGTGGTTGGCCACGTCCCCTCTGGCCCTCTCAAAGGAGAAGAAAAGCCTTGTTTTCCTTTCCCTTCCTGTGGGGACCAGGCGTCTTCGGAGACTGGTTCCTAAATCCGTCCCCTCGAGACTGCGATTTCAGCCAGGCAGCGACAGTGGGCCTTCCTGCGCCACGACGCAGGGGCCTAAGTGGTTGCTTGACTGTGCCGGCTTTCAGGGGGGTGGCGCAGTGCAGCCCCCCAGGCCCGGTGGAGCAGGCGAGCAGCGCTGGCAGCGCCCCTAGCACCCAGCCCGGCTGCAGTGGTCCCCACAGGCCGGTGGCGGGAGGCGGGGAGCCGTGCAGTTCAGGTCCGACTTGGGCCTGACCTTCCCATCGGAGCCACGGCTGCGGGGGCTAGGGTGCAGAGGCAGGACCTTTGTCATCAGAAGAAGGGGCCTGGGCACGTGGGTGCGTTCCGCCGGCGCCGCCGTGGTCCACCTGCCCTCCGTGCTGGCGTGTGGCATCTGGCATTGGGCTGTGGAGCTGCTCCTTCCTTGGCTCCCATGAGCCTTTGTATTTGGCGTCATGGATGAGCAAGGTCACTGTCGACACGTTCTGACAGATGCAGCCAAGGGCAGGGCTCAGGAGGAGCGGCTGTGGCCTGGCGTCGGAAGGGCTCGCTGTCGCTGGGCATCAGTGCGCGAAGGCCCTCGGCGAGCAGGGGTGTGTCACCGCTGTCTCCACGGGGCTCCCAGCGTAGCACGGGGCAGCACTCGCAGCAGAGGACACGACAGCATCGTGGCGGGAGCCACCAGGGAGGACAGAGTCGGCCGGCGGGCCCGTTCACAGAACATGCTTTTTATTTTCTTTTTTTAAGAGCCTGGTGAGAAAATCAGTCCCGGGCCAGGAGGAGCTTGTTCCTGTTTTAGTAAATGTCTTGTAAGCACATGTGATTAATGAGGGTAATCCTAGTCCATTTCCTATAGTTGAGTTTAAGTATAAATAAACCTAAAATCTTCTCGATTTTATTCTCTCCTTTTTCCTTTAAGCTATCTCCTAAAGACTTAAACGTTAGTTCAGGATTGCCTAGACTGCATTTCAGTTCACGGCAGATCTGAGTTGAGCGCCATGTCAGCGAGTCCCCATAGGTCGGTGCTCTGTAGTAGCTGTGCAGGTCTGTGCACGGCGATTGTGCGTTTCCGTTGGCGACTCGGGAAGCCCGGTAGGGAGAACGGTGTGTTGTGCGCATAGCCAGAGCAGCAGGTAAGGTTCAGAGCCCACGGCCTCCTGCAGGCCGCGTGCAGTGTGCTCTGTTACGTCTGGTGCGGTCATGGCAAGCTGGGACCCCCCAGTTGTTTCTAGCTGTGTAGACGTTATCACATCAGTGCTTTGTGTTGCCATCGTGTGCGACTGTGGCTCTGACCATCCTTGTGGTGTTAGAAAGCGCAGTTGGTGTCCTGATGGTAGAAGGAAGAGAATGTGTTCTGATGACAAGACCCTCCAGGCCCCTGTGCACAGGGGAATCACAGCCACGCCGCCGCGCCATGTGTCGTGGCCTCACACGTTGACTGCCCGCGGGCTGGAGCTGCCCTGCAGAGCCGCGGTTCTCAGTGAACCTGCTGTTCCCTGTGTGCAGGTAGCTCGTGTCCATCCTTGAGCTCTGTTCTCTGCTCTCCCTTCTCTATGACTTGTTGCTGTTTTTCTCCTGTGTTTCTTGTTTTGCTTTAAAACTCACCTCCTGTTTCTACACGTCAGGACTTCCTGTCTTCCTCCAAAGTTTCTGATTCTACGAGATAGCCCAGAAATGGCGGCAGCAGCGGGTGTTGAAAAGCTTGTTTGCAATGGCTGAAATATCAAATGCTGAATAATTATATACACTTCAAGGTTTTATTTCATTTTTATAATTTTGTTTTTTTACTTTTACAGTGAGTGTTGAAAAGATAGACCTGAAGGGATTATCACACAAAAAAAATGAAAGAAATGTTGAATGTTCCTTTGAGGTAAGATGCTAAGGTTTTGTTTTTTTTGTTTTTTTTTCCTGTCTCTCTCTCTTTCTCTCTCCAAAGGGATAGGAAGAAAATATTTACCACAGATAGGTATTCCTATTTAGCAGATGGGCCCTTTGACAAAGCACTGTACCAGTGCTGTGGGCTGTGGAAAAGCCATGCGGTCCCACTGTGGGGCCGCCTGCGCACATCAGGGTGTCGGGCTTGTGGCCTGGGGGCCCCACGCTCCCTGCCCCTCGCAGTGCCTGCCACCAGGGGAAGCGGTGCATGGGCCCTGGATCGGCCTGGTTTCAGGTTGAGCTCTGTCTCTTACTGGCCGTGAGGCGTAGGACAGTGGCTTGACTCTGCTTCACGAGGCTTGAGGGAGACTCAGAGCCTGCAGCACAGGACCTGGAAAGTGGCCCAGGCCTGCAATATTAGCTGTCCTTTTTCCCACATACACACTGGACGGCAAGAGCTCCTTGTCTGTGCAGTAAAAGCCTTGCCGGTTTCCCTGCCAAGTTTTTGGCAATCGGTCGTTAAAACTGGATAAAGTAGAGAATCGTGAAAATGAAGACATGCTCTATGTTAGGATTAGGATCAGAACCGACAGCGGCAGTGGTTTAAAAATATAAAAATCCATTTCCCTCTCACATCAGGGTCTACAGCGAGGCCGCCTGGGGCTGGTGCAGTGCTGTGCTTCATAAAAGCTTAGCGCCCAGCTCCCTCCCCTTTACAGCTTTGAAATCCCCAGGATGGGGCCCTTATCCTCATGGTCCAAGATGGCAGCTAGGGCTCCAGTCCTCGCACTTTTATTCCAGGCAGGAAAGTTGAGGTTGAAAAAGGTGAAGGAAAGGTTACTTTGGCGGTGGGGGGGGGGGTGGTAGGGAGCGGGAAGAGGTTAAACAATTTTAATGGAATTAGATGATTATACAATACAAATTTTATACATATTCACAAAAACACTTTGAGGGAAAGGTTACTGTTTATCTTTTAAGGAATGTTTCTGAAGGCAGCCACTGAACTCTTCTGCTTATTTTATTGGCCAGAATTAGTTTCTCAGTCTCCCTTAGCTGCACCAGAGGCTGGGAAGTGCATTCTGGTTGTCTGTCCCCAGCTCATGGACTGGGGGACCTGCTCCTTGACCATCTGTTGTGTTGACCATATGTGTTACTGAATAACGAAAACTTGTTTCCTGAATTATTGGGGAATTATCTGGTCGATATCTAATACGTATTTTCCATGCAGTTGACTAAGTTTTCAGAGAATGTAGCTACATCAAAATACTTTAAATACTTTTACTACGAAAGGATAAAATACTTGATTTGGGAGACATATTGAGAGAATCAGTTGTCATGCTATAGATTTGGCTTTTCAGCACATAAGGGAAGATGGGAGAAGCATGGTTACTGGCCTGGATGCTGCGATAGTCGGAGGTGGTTGGACAGCACTCCTTCTGGGGAGGCTGGCAGCACCAGGTCAGACCACAGGGTCTTCCTGAACCCCGTGTCTTCAAGGTGGGCTGCACAGCGGCCTACGGAGCCCTGGAGGAACGCCCTGTGGCTCCCTGTCCCTGGGGGCCTTGGGCCTCCACAGCAGAAGGCCCTGGCTCACTTGCTCCTCAGCCTTTCCCAGGCGGCCCCCTCAGAGGGGAGGCAAAGGGGGAGTGAGGCTCTCAGACCCCAGCAGGGACTGTTTTCTTGCAGGGCCATGTGCCTTGCGCTCTGCTTCCATCTGCTCTCATGTGGCCCCGATTCTCGGTCCAGTTCTTTGGCAAGGGAATCGGGGCCCTCCAGCCCGAGGTGTGAGGTCTGCATACAGCCTGCCTGCCTGTAACTTATTCTGGGAGTGAGCTTTGGCATTTCCCGTTCTCTCCACAGAGGAGGGCGTTACGCACAGGAGCGGGGGCAGGAGCAGTGAGAGGATGCGCTGTCTTGGCGGGCGGGCAGCTGGAGACACGGCGTCTGTGCTCAGGGAGCCCAGGCCTCCAGGCTGAGAGCCACTCTGGGCGATCGGCCTGGACAGAGGCCCTTGCTGGTGTCCACTCTGGAACTGCCCCGGGGCTGGTGTTCAGTTTACAGTGGCCTCTGCCCCTGAGGTGTTTGGAGTCCCAGTTATCTGGAGAGCTTAGCTTTCCTGATGTGCTTGCTGACAAGCTCCGCTGTGTCCCCCGTGCAGCAGCCCAGCCGGCTTACCTTCAGGAGCACTGCCTGGTGTGCGAGCTCATGTGCCACAACTGCATTTGTTGAAGGGTGGACTCATCAACAGCTTTTTTTCACATCTCTCTTTATTTACGAAACACATTGTTCGTTTGCACAGCTTGATTGTGTGTTTGTTTCGCTCATTGCTGGTGAGTTGTGCCCTTCTGCTCTTAGGTCAGTGGCTGCCTTTGGAAACCAATGGTGTATTATTCCTCTGTCTTGGGATTTGGGTCTCCTGTCGTGGAAGAGAAGTAAACCACTTTATGACTCTACAGCTTCTGGCAACTAGCTGTGGTCACTCGTCGCCAGTGTCTGTCAGCTGCTGCTGCCTGTAAGAAGGGAGCGTGACGGGAGCAGGAGCAGAACCTCCCACCCGAGATGCTCCCCCCTTGGGCTACCACTGTATTTCCTCCTTCCACCCATAGCCACATTTTTCAAAACGGTTGTCTAAAATTACTCTCTCCACTTCCTCCCCGCCCACTCTTAACCCAGGCCCTTCTGGCTTTTATTCCTGTGCATCTCTACAACCCACACTTATCAAAGCCACGTGTGAGGAGCAGCTCCGTGGCTGAGCGCCTGCTTCCCAGGTACGAGGTCCTGGGTTCAATCCCCGGCATCTCCTTAAACAAAAGTCACGTGTGATTGCCGTGTCGCTAAGCCCCCTGGGTGGTCAGTCCTCACTTTACCTGACCTCTTAGCGCTGGCTCCAGTGAGTGCTCCTCTTGGAGAGTTTCCTCCTGCTGCCCTCCGTGACAGCACGCTCTCCTGGCTTTCCTCACTTTTTTTTTTTGCCTCCGTTTTTCAGGCTCACCCTCAATTACTTGACCCTCAGTTGCTGTAATTCCTCAAGAGGTCCTTCTCTGTTTTTTCCCATGGTCATTTCCACAGATGTAGATGAAGAAAAAAGCTTCCCCCCCACCCCCAAATTCAGTGTCCATTCAGGATAAAAACTCTGAGCAGACCAGGAAAAAAAGGGAGCATCTTCATCCTAAAAAATGAATCTGTATAAAACCTCACTTAATGGTGAAATACCCAAGTTTGGGCCAGTAGGCAAGGACGTCTATTCTCACCAAATGGAGATTTCAGCCCATGCAATAAGGGAAGAAAAAAATAAACAGCGTACAGATTGGGGAGGAAGATATTAAATTGTCTCTATTTGCAGATGAAATGATCATCTGTGTAGAAAATCTCCAAAAATGTACAGAAAGCCGTTTATTTAACCCAATAAATTAGTTTAGCCAGATCACACAATACAAGGTTTGTATACAGAAATCAGTTGTATTTCTATATACTTGCAGTGAACAATTAGAAAAACCTAAAATACGAAGTGAGATCTAAATCTAGCAAAATATGTGTAATCTTATTACAGTTACCACTATAAAACATTAGTGAAATCAAAGGCGAGGTGAAGTGGAGAAACACATGCCGTGTTTGTGGATTGGAATCAAAGACGAGATAAAATGGAGAAACACATGCCGTGTTTGTGGATTGGAATCAAAGACGAGATAAAATGGAGAAACACATGCCGTGTTTGTGGTTTGGTGACTCAGTGTTGTTTAGATGCCGTTTCCCTCCAACCTGAACAGTAGCTTTTTAAAGCGTCCTTAATAAAAAATCCCAGTGGGATTAGTTGGGGTTTTTTTGCTTGTTTTTTATTTTTATTTTTTAGCAATCAACAAGTTAATGCTAAAATTTATTTATAGGGAATTCCAACTAGAGTAACTAAAACAAATTTTAAAGCAATGAAAAAGTTGGAAGACACACTACCTGATTTTAAACTTATTACAGAGCTGCAGCACTGGCGAATGGACTAATTCTAGATGATGATGTAGAAAACCTTGTGACCTTGAACTGGGCAAAGATTTCTTACGTACAATACCAAAAATATGATCCATAAAAGACAAAATTAATAATTTGGATTTCATCAAAATGAAAAACCTTTTGCTCTTCAAAGAAACTGTTAAGAGAATGAAAGGACAACTGATGGGCTTGAAGAAAATATTGCAAAAACACATATCTGATAAAGGACTTGAATTCAAAATATATAAATAGCTCTTAAAACTCCACGAAAAGGGGGAAAAAAACTAATAAAAAATGGGCAAAACATTTGAGCAGATAGTTTACCAAGATATAGATGGCAAATAAGAAAATAAGCACATGAAAAGCTGCTCATCACCAGTGACTAGGGAAATACAGATTAAAACTGCAGCGTTACTACTGCGCACCTCTTAGAATGACTAAAATTAAGCGACACTGACCGTACCGAATGTTGGCCAATGGGAACGTACAACTACTTTGGGAAACAGTTTGGCAGTTTCTTAAAAAGTTAAGCATAGCCCTGTCATATGACCCAGCAACTCCATTCCTAGGTGGAATCCGAGAGGGGGGAGAGTACACGTCCACGCATAGCCTTGTTTGTGCACGATCATCACGTTTGACTGTCTGTGTAAGGGCCCAGCACTGGAGACAGCCCTGTTGTCCCCGCCCCAGCGTCCAGGTGAAAGGCCACCTAGGAGGATGCTGCCCGACAACACGAGGTGGCAGCTGTTGGTAGATGCACAGTCCACTAGGCAAATGACTTGTGTCAAGTAATCCATTTACATAAAATTTCAGAAAACACAGACTCATCTGGAGTGGGAAAGCAGGTCAGTAGTTTCCTAGGCAGGAGGGAGGGACTCCCAGGGGCCCCCAGGAAACTTTGAGGGGAGATGGTGTAGGTTCATTATACTGGCTGGGGTGTTGGCTTCATGGGTATATACACGTGGAGAAACTTATCAAATTGTAAACTTTATTAAGTTATGCCTCAAACTTTCCTTAAAAATTGCTTGAGCCAACTGGACCTGACAGACGTATCTAGAACACTTCATCCAACAGCAGCAGAATACATGTTCTTTTTATTTTATTTTTCCCCGAAGGCTCCAGGGATGGAGCCCAGGACCTCGTAGCGGAGCAGGCACTCAGCCACCGAGCTCCACCCTCTCCCCACCTTCTTCTCTAGTGCACACAGATCATTCTCCAGGATAAACCACATGTTAGGTCACAAAACAAGTCTCAGTAAATGAAAAAATATTGAAATCATATGGTGTATCTTCCCTGACCACAATGGAAAGAAACTAGAAATCAATTATGGAATGATGGAACATTCACAAATATGTGGAAATTAAACAGCACTCTTAACCAGTGGGTCAGAGACAAAATCGTAAAGGAAATTAGGAAATATCTTGTGGCTAATGTAAATGAAAACACAACATACCATAACTTACAGCATGCAGCAAAGGCAGTGTTGAGAGGGAAATTTATAGCTCTAAAATCTTAACATGAGAAAGGAAGAAAGATCTCAAATAAGAGACCTGTATTAGTCAGCCATAGGGATGCTGATGCAAAATACCAGAAATCTGTTGGCTTTTATAAAGGGTATTCATTTGGGGTAGAAGCTTACAGTTACCAGGCTATAAAACATAAGTTACCTCCCTCACCAAAGTCTATTGCCACATGTTGGCGCAATATGGCTGCCGGCGTCTGCAAGGGTTCAGGCTTCCTGGGTTCCTCTATTCCTGGGGCTCATTTCTCTCCGGACTTAATGCCTCTGTTTTCTCCACAAAGTCAGCTGTAAACTATCTGTCTCTCTCCCCGCTCTGTCTCTCTCCCCACTGTCTCTCTCCTCGCTCGGGCTCGATTCTCTCCATGCTCAGTTGCTCTACTCCTCTGTGTGTTCACTTCCCAGACTCCAGCTCAAAACTCCAACTCTCTTCTCTGCCATGTAGTTTTCTCTGTGAGTCCCCGCCCACCAGTGTCCTACTGATGTGGCCCAATCAAAGCCCTAATCATAATTGAATCAAATAAACCTCTAGACCCAATATAATCTAATATGCCACAGGAAAAGACCAGTTCACAAACATAATCCAATGTCTATTTTTGGGAATTCATAAATAATTCCAAACTGCTATAAGACCTAACCACAAAACTGGAGGATCTAGTAAAAGAAGAGCAAACTAAACCCAAAGTGAACAGAAGAAAGGAAATAAAAGCGAAGATGAATGAGATAGAGAATTAAAAGTAAAACATACAGGAGAATCAACAAAACTGAAAGGTTCTATGAAAAGACTGATAAAATTGACAAACTTGGCTAGACTGATGGAGAAGAGAGAGAGAGGGCATAAATGACTAAAATCAGGAATGGAAAAGGAACATTAGGGAAGTGCAGATCAAAACCACAATGAGATGCCATTTCACACCCACTAGAATGGCTACTATTAAAAAAAAAATGGAAGATTGCAAATGTTGGAGAGGATGTGGAGAAGTAAGAACACTCCTTCACTGTTGGTGGGAAATAAAATGGTGCAGACCCTGGCTGCTGTGGAAGATGTTTGGCGGTTCCTTGGAAAGTTAACTCTAGACTTGCGTACTGAGTATGGCAAGGAGCTGTGTAGAAACGACAGCCTCCCACCAAGCTGATGGGACGTCAGACCAGACAGGCTTGGACAAGCCCAGCTTGGTGAGTAACGAGCATTCACTTAGCTTTTACGCTGGTGCCCACCTGCAGGTGGGGAAGGCACTTGAAGGCAGCAGGACTCCTAAAGAGCGCGGGTCACAGCATTTCCTGGCCCGTCCCCAGCTCCCAGCCAGTTCCCGAGGCTTGCCTTGTAACTGTTAGGAATGGAATACTGCTTTGACCGCAAAGAGGGAAGAACTGAGGGGGTGGGGGAGAAAAGGCAAAGTCATATAAGGCCCCAGTGACCATGTGAGCTGGCCGTCCCACTGCTAGGTATGTATCCAAAAACCTGAAGAGACATTGCACACCAGTGTTCATAGTGGCATTATTTACAATTGCTAAAAGGTGGAAGCAGCCCAAGTGTCCATCCCTTATGAGTGGATAAAGAAAATGTAGGTGTATGCACATATGGAATATTATTCAGCCATGAAAAAGAATGAAGTTCTGATAGCTGTAACAGCATGGATGAACCTGGAGACGTCATTGGAGTGAAATAAGTCAGACACAAAAGGAAAAATACGCCATTTCACTGATGTGAATTAATTAAAATAAGCAAATTCATGGAGTCAGAAACTAGAATATAGGCTACCAGGGGCAGGGATGAGGATAGTATTACTAGAATAAAAATTACAAAATATATACCCCTAGGACTGAACAGCACGGTGAACCCTGGAGTTAACCCTGGGCCAGGTTAATAGTCAGTTATTAAAACGTGCTTTCACATCTCCTCCCCGCCACCCCCACCCCCACCCCCACCTGGATCAATACGCAGGTAAACCTGGGGATTTATGATCTATAATGGGGAATTGTAGTCTGTAAATAGGTCCTCTTTATCACTGTTCAGCCCCTTCCTCTCGACCTGGGACCCATGATCTGTTATTTTCTCCCATTTCTCTTCTCATCATTCCTTAATAAATTACTGGCCTCAACTAAATTTTTAAAAAAAGCACTCTCATCAGTTGGCTGCGATCGTACCACAGTAATGAAAGCTGTTCACAGTAGGGTCGTGGGGCGCGAAGGTGGCTTGATCAGGGGAGCACCCGGCCCCACGCGGGAGGCCCGAGGTTGGGTTCCCAGTGCCTTCTAAAGAAAAAAACAGACAGTGACTAATAGGGTAGTGTATTGGGAATTCTGTATTTAATGCAGTTTTCTTCTGTAAACCTACAACTTCTCTAATAAATTTTTAAATTTCTTGAGTCAAGCATTTCTATTTTTCCACAGAACCCTGACTTATACATATTAAATGAATTGTCCTTTAAATAAATTGTACTTTGCATATGGAAATAGCTATTATGCTACAACCAGAGTAGTCGCTTTCAAGGAGTGTCTACTATGCTGTGAGTCTATTGTTAACTGTATAGGAAAATTTAAGGGAACGTTTTCTGGAAGCCTTGACTTTTTCACTTCTCCCATGCCCCACCACTTTTTTTAGCCTTGTTCATCTCTAGTTTTAATTTTTAAGTGTCATTGCTCTCCAGGACAGAATGGAAGGGCCCTCCTTCCCAGGCAGGTGCAAGTGACTGGGGTAAGAAGACAGGATGATGCCCAAGTTCACTGCCAACAGTAGGTGGAGTCTGCTCTTTTCCAAGGAGTTTGTTTCTGCTAAAATTGTAATTTCTTGTTACAGAAATCAGACCAGTATCGTAAGAAGCACATGTCCAAATTTTACCAGCTTTGCTATTTGTAGCTTTTCCACATTAATTGTTGAGAAACAAATAACGAACCAGGAGGAAAAAACATAAAAAGACTAATCAAACCCTCGAACCACCTGTTAAATTATAGAGTTTTGTTACTTAGAACCATAAACAATACAAACAAAAAACAACTCTTTTCCATTCTATTCTTCCTTAAAAATCCAGCCATTGCATTTTAGTGTCATATCTTTTCTTTAAGTTAATCTTTTTTCCATCTCAAAGCAATTTAACTATTCTAAATACTTTAACATATGTGCAGAGTCTACAGACGTAGCTGGTCACGGTCAGGTTGGTATTTGCTCCATGGTCCTGCTGTTACTTTGATTTAACCAGGTGTATTTTTATTCCTCTTCCTTTGTTTGCCCTGGAGTTGATCGTCTCTTACAGTCTCAGGTGCTTATTCAGTGCTGTCTCACCTGGCCTCATGGGGTACCTCGTCGCCATCACGTGTGCCCAGCGAGCGGCTGCCGTGGCTCCGTGGTGCTGTGGCCGTTGCGGCCTGGGTGCCGTGGACATGCCCTGCCCTGCGCGTCCCTTCCCTCTTCTGGACTTGCAGCCCTCTTCTTGAATCAGATCGCATCTTTTTTCCTCGGTTATTTTCTTGTTTTAATGGTGTGTTTAACTGAGTAGCTTGTTAGGAAGAGTACTTGCGAGGCACATGCTTTGAGACTTCATGTCTGGACGTGTCTCTGTGTGCCCTGACGTGCAGCTGAAGCAGTCTAAGAGTCTAGGTTGTGCGT
Organism: Cabassous unicinctus; assembly: GCA_029593785.1. Classification (NCBI taxonomy): domain Eukaryota; kingdom Metazoa; phylum Chordata; class Mammalia; order Cingulata; family Chlamyphoridae; genus Cabassous; species Cabassous unicinctus. The sequence continues at coordinate 6,966 of JAQZBX010012640.1, read as the reverse complement.
CACTCCTGCGTAGGGAACTCTGAAAGCATTGCCTGCTTGCTGACTTCCGCCTTGCACTACTGCCCCTGAGCAGTGTGAGCTTTTGTTTGTGAACCATTTTCAGTCTGGACGTTTTGGGGTGCCTCTCAGTCCCCAGCGTTTTCGGGTTGCTCGCCATGCGCTTTGGTGGAGGTCCCTTTCCACCCACTGTGCTGGGTCAGGGGCCTTTTGAGCCTGAGGCTCATTCCATGCGTTGGCGACTTTTCCTTGAGTTTTCACCTGGTTCCCTCTGCTCCCTTGTCCTCCTTTTCTTCTGGAACTCCTGCCTTAGGCATGTTGGACCTCAAGACTGGTCCTCTCATTTTCTTATTTTTCCTCTGTTTCCTTTCCCTTTGATTTTTTTCTCTACTTTATGGAAGATTGCCTCATCTTCCATCTCATCAGTTGTGTTTTTCATTTCTGCTGTTGTATTTTTCATTTGAAAGAATTCTTGCTTTTGACAGTTCCTTGTTTTATAGCCTCCTGTCTTGGGAACACCTGCTTCTCTTAGAGAAGGTTTCCTGACCTGAGAACATAAATGGTAGCACTCTGGCTGCTTCCTCCACCTCCCTGTGGTTGTGGTGATGCGTCCTCGTGTCAGAGGCTCCCTCGGAGGCCCCGTCATGGGTCTGGGGTCTGCGGCGAGGCTTCCTCGTGGACTCCTGGGGCCTCTTTCCTTGGGTTGCCTGTGTCTGTGGGTCTTTCTGGCCTTGGACTGGCTAGAGTCCCAGAGAAGCGTCTTCCGGGCTCCTGCTCTGAGGCGGCAGCCTAGCGACCACGTGCCTGGCCCCACCATGAGCCTGGCCCCCTGCCTTCCACAGGTGGACTCGCCGGTGCTCTTCGAGATGAAACTCGAGTGCCAGAGAGCCTCAGGGCAGACATCCTGGTAAATTCTGAGGGGAACCCCAGAAGGAGAGAAGAAACCCTGGGGCCGGGCCTGGAGAGGTCGTCGGGGCCTCTGGCAGAGAGAGCTTCTCTCTGCTTCAGTGTCCATCTTGGCCTGGGTGCCACTTGGCCTCCCCTGCCCCTTGTCCTAGGAAACCCTCCAGTGCCCCTCGCTGAGGCTGGAGAAGGGCCCGGGGCTCCGTGCGTGGTCTCACTTGCCCCCAGCTTGCTGCAGGTCAGGCGAGGGAGGCCCTGCAGCCAGGGGGGCTCCGGGTCAGAGCTTCCTCTAGGCGGGACCAGATTCTTCGCAGGTAAGAATTCTTGCTTCGTAATTCTTGCCGTTTGATGGATATAGTTTTTCAGAGAAAATTACTTTTAAAATAGTAGTTAGAGCTTTACTGTTTAGATGCATTAACCTAAAGATCTACCAGGTAAAAGCTTCACCCTGCTTTAAATGCACATGGTTTGGCTCTGTCCTTGGCCAAGGTCTAGGAAGGGTTCATTTGCCGTGTGCATTAACATGCTTAACACAGAATGGCGAGATTGGACCTTTCAGCGCAGAGCCGTGGCTAAGTACAGTATTTTCTATAGAACACTCATTCTCGAGGACGGTAGCAAGGGTTACTTAAAAAACTCGCTGCTCAAATAATCCTTTGACCACTCTGCACCCACCGGCAGGTGAAGACGCCGCTTTTCACCCCAGGGCTCCTCGGGGCCTTTGGGTGCAGGAGGGCAGCAGCAGCCGGCTGTACCTCCTCCAAGACCAGACCCCGCGGGAGAAGTCCTGAGAGTAGGTTTGCTTGTCGGGGTGCGGCTTGCCTTTCGTGTAAGATTGAGTTATGCTGAAAGTCTGTCTGCATGAGGCTTTTAGAGGTCTTTCGAGTACAGTAAGAGATAGGAAGATACTGTGCCCTAATTTAATTGGCACCATTTCTCTCAGCGTAGCCACAGTGTGTGCTCCTGGGTGCCAACAAGCAGCTGTGTGCTGCTGCCTCTCCCAGGGTGCACGTGGCCGCTGGCGCCCTCCTCCAGCGCCAGGGATGAGGCCCGGCCCGCGCGGCTCACGGAGTAGCTCCCAGGCAGCCGCGGGCCTTGGTGGCTTCCAGTCCTCGCCTTTTGCCTGCCTGGAGGTGACAGGAACCCACCAGGAGCAAGCCGGCTGCGCAGCCTTACTTCCTGACAGTACGGGATTGGCGCAGGCAGGCAGCTTCCCCTGGAAGTCACACAGAGCTTTACTGTTGGGAGACGGGTTTTGTATTTTCAGTGGGTTAGGAGGCATTATGAGGTATGATTGGGAAAGACTCAAACTGGCAACAGATTTTTAATCATAATCTTTTTTTTTTTTTTTTTTTTTTTTTTCTTTAAGGAAAAGGGGTTTTTCATTATGTATTTTTACTTTGGAAAATACTAGCTGACAGTAGTGCTTTGGGTAAAACATGTTTTGTCTAGAAATTTTTTCACCTTTAGTCATCAGATGTACTGTTTCATGTGTGTACCTTTTCATTAGCTGCCACCCCACCCCACCTCACCCTCAAAACTTCTTTTTAGTGTTGTTACAGGATTTGATAATTGAGGCAGGAAAAGAGTTTAAATATCTTCCTTTCAGGTATAGTAGGTTTTGGGCAGCACAGCATACTTGTAGTTGTAATCAGCTCAAGAAAAGGCAGTGCTCGCCTCGTCGGAATTCAAAGGTGGCGGCGCGGAAGCTGGGGAAGCAGGCACTTCAGTAGTCACTGTGCGGTGTGACAGCCGCTGACGGGTGACGGGGTTAGACGGAGTTTCAACAGGCAGAGGTGCTCGGCCTTCTCCAGGCCAAGCAAGCAGAGGCATCAGCGGACTTGACGGGGTGTTTCCAAAAGGGACCAGGATGTCCCGTGAGAAGCAGTGTTTTCTTTTGGGGCAGTGAAGTCCATGTGCTCACTTCATTTCCTAAAGTCCTCCGAGGGCTTCCCTTTGGTTTTAGGGTCAAGCAGTTGATACTTCGTGGTCTGACCCCGCCCGCCCCCCCTCTCAGGTGCCTGTCCCTGACTGTTCACTCGCCCTTCAGTTCAGCTCCGTTGTTCTCCAGACCCAGCGCTCCTCTGGCGTGGAGGAGCTCTCCCTGCCTGAGAGGCGCTGGAGAGCTGACAGAGGACGAGCCCCTCTCCCTGAGGGCGCTTTTCACCATTTGGGGAGCAGAGCGGTCTTTGAGGTGGTGAGACAGAAGGCCCAGCTGCAATGAGGGCTGAGAGGGAAGAGCAGGCGCCGCGGCCACGGCAGCCTGGCCGTTTGCCTTCCAGAAGGCCCTTGCGGGCGCGCGCCCCAGCCCTCCCTCCCGCCTCGGGCCCGCTGGTGGCAGGTATTCCCGGCGTTGCAGAGTACTTGCCACTCTGTCCTGATTGCCAGCACGTCATGGCTGAGCAGTGGGCTTGCTTTCTGATAGCGTCGTGAGTCTGCATCCCACGTCAGGCTAAAGGAAGTTTCCTCGAGGATAGTACACTGGCGTAGACGAGCAGTTAAAATTGCCAGCGATTTTCTAGAACTTTTGAGGAGCAAGCTTGAGACTCCATGCTTGAGTAATTTGGTGGTATTTGAATCATTGCTCAAAGCAGGAGGTTAAGCTTTAATGAACCGGGCTTTGTGACTGTTCCTTTCATAGCAAGTCAAGGGCTGTGGAGACGCGGTCCCCAAGGAGCTCCGTGACTCAGGGCCCCTCCCCCACCGCGTCCTGGCCTGGGCTGGTGGGCTGGGAATTTGGAGTGTGGTGTCTGCTTTTAAGGTTTGTTTGTTTTGTTTGTTTTCAAGGTCTTGTGGTCTGATTCTTCAGTAACATCAGTGACCAGATCTTCCTCTGAAGTGACTGAATTTATTTCAAAGGTAAGGCGACTTACGGCTCACAGCGGCGAAGCACTGTATTCCCAGTGCTGGCACGGCTGAGAGGCAGTGGGCTGCTGCCCTGACCTGGCGCGGTGAGCGAAGGGCCAGCGATTCGTGCCTGCCATCCGCCAAGTCCAGGCCTTGCATCTCGTGGGCCGGGTGGCGGTGCTCCCGAGCCCTGGCCCGTCTGGGTGCTCCTAGTGGTCAGTCCACAGCGCCCTGGGAAAGGCTGGGGCGAGGGGGCCAGGATGAGCGCACAGTTGGCTAAGGGGTCAGAGACTTCCCATAGTTCCACCATTATCCATTTTCATATTGCATTTTCCCTTCCATTTTTAAATTGAGTCAACAAATACCATTTGCACAAAGGCCTCCACTAGGAAAGGAGCCCCTGTTTGCCTCCATATACGTTTGTACACATAACGCACGTGTTTATAAAGTCCAGTCTCCTCTGCCACAGCAGTGAGCGCCTGTCTTCATCCAAAGCAATGCATCCTAAATAATCACCTTTATTTTGTGGAACAACATACCGAAAATGTCTGCAAAGTGAGTTGTACATTTTCATTGTAAAATCAAGGACATAATCCCGTAGAGAAAGCTCAGTTGATAGATGGTACCGCAGCAGTTTTGGTGGGAAGCTGTTGATTTATGCATACCAGGCCCTGCAGGGCACAGCGCCGCCATTCCTTCCGGGATCACTGACCCTGACCCGGGAATTCCGAGCACGTCGCGCTTCTCCTCGGGGCCGCCCCCGCGTTTTGTAGAAAGCCCCTTCCCTGCCTCCACGTGTGCTGGTGGAATGCTGGCCTTTGCCTGGTCTCCTGTCGGGTGTACACAGCGAGTGTCGGCCCTGCGTGGGGTTCTCCGGCCCTCTGGGGTGTCTGGCTTCTAGTCTTTTATTAGTTTTGGAAAAATCTTGTTCCCATGTCTTAGAACAGTCCTCCTCCTACGATTCCAGTGCTTGTATCTTGGAGCTTCCGACAGTGCTTGGTGCTTGTTCTGTTTTTCTCACTCTTCCGCACTCGGTTTGGAGCGTCCTGCCCGCTGGTCCATTCTGTGCTGCTGCGGTTGCCTCCCGTGCCCCAGTCTTCAGGTCCCCCACCCAGGGCAGCTCTTCCCTTTGCCTCGAGGGGCCTGGGCGTTGGAAGGCTCTTCTGGCCTTGCTTCTTGGTCAGCTTCCACGGTCCTTGTGGGCCTGTGGCATGGAAGGGGTCTCTCTCTCCTGACCCCTTCCCAGTGTGGACTGCAGTCGCTGTCACCCAGTGCTGAGCTTGGGGTGGTGACGGAGGGAGGGGTCTCCATTCTGAGCCCCTCCTGCAGGGCCAGGGGGTTTTGCTTCTACAGCTCCCCCAGAATCGGTGGCTCTTTGCCTGTGGCCTGCCCTGCCTCACCCCCTGAAACGGGTTCTTACCAGGGCTCGAAATCAGGAGCGGTTCTTGCCCTTCCCCAGTGGTGTGGGGAAAGGTCAGGCCCCATGCCCAGCCCCCAGGGGCAGCCAGGGTCCACCCTGTGTCCCATGTGTCTGTGCCACTGGCGGGGGCTCTTTCTGGGCTGCTTCCATGCCCCCAGCCTCCTACCTGTGGACCGGGGCTGGGCCTCCTGCTGGCTGACACGCCACTCACACTCAGCTGCGGAAGTGTGTCCCATCCCTGCCCATCTCTACCCGCCCACTTGGTCACAGCCACCTCCACTCTCCTGTTCTGCCAAAGGTGAGACAGTTCAGTGTCCGGAAATCCAGTCCACTCGGTGCCTGGGGACCTCAGCTCTCTGGTGGGCTCGAGGACAGTCAGGGTTGTACATTGTCTTGTTTCCATCGTGGAGGGGCTCTGACGTTCTTTGGTAGCTCTCCAATCCCGAGCACGTGCGCATCCTCTCGTAGCTGATGGATTGCTACATCGTCTCCTCTCGTGAGCCATCGCCGTCTAATATCTGCGAGATCCTCCTCAAACTGGGGGGTCCGCTGTGGCCAGTGAATTAATACTGTTTGATGCCAGTGTTTCATGTTTAAGCTCTAGGTCCTAGGTACCTAGAGCTTCCACTTACCTCTGGTTTGGCGCAGCTCTCCCTGCCTTCGCCGTCTGACGCACTTCGTGTGCTTCCTCATCGCTTTCAGTTATCTCAGCTGTACCCTGAAGAAAACATGGAGAAATTTGTTCCTTGCTCAGCTGGCCCAGATGCGTTTTATGTGGAGCGAAACCACATGGATCTGGAAGCGGACCTGAGGTAATGCTGGAGGCAGAAGCCGCTTGCCCCATCCCCACCGTGGCTGATGGCGGCTTCCGGGGGCAAGGGGAGGGGGTCCAGAAACGAGGCGTTGGGTCTCCCCACCCCGGCGGCTCGTGGGCGCCGCATCCTGTTTTTCCTCCCGGGACAGTCACTAGTCACATCGCGTGAAGGTCTGCTCAACCGAGGGGTGGCTCTGAGGGTGTGAGTCAGGAAACATCCACGTATGTGCTGCCATTTAATGGAATTCTGAGTCTCGTGAAATAAAACCCGATTCCTGTTTCTGTTCTTCATTGAAAGTCAAGACTGTTCCGGGTAAGACTGGGGCTTAATGAAAAATCTCACCGAAGTTCCATCGCCCCCTTTCCCCTTCTCTGCCTGGACCAGCCTGCAAGCATACCTGGCCCATAATCTGTTAATTTTCTCCCATTTCTATCCTCTTCTCTCACTTCTTAATAAACTACTGGCCTAGCTAAAAAAAAAAAGTCTTGCAGGAAGAGTTTCTCCAGACCCTTCGTCACGTCGCGGCCCACACAGAGCAGCTCTGCCGCGGCGCTCCTGGCACGGGCCCTGTAGACGCCCGTGGTTGGCGCGTATGTGGTGGCTCACAGCCTGTCACGTGGCCCATCGCCACGTGTGGCGTGAGGGACATGAGGCACCGTCTCGAGTCAGAGCCGCGAGAGCTTTCTTCTAAGGCACTCCTGCGGTTTTCCCAAATGTTTCCTCTAAATTGGAAACTAAGTTTTCCAACTCAAGTAGTTTTGCTAATACCATTTTAATGCTAATAACATCACTTTGTTTGATTTTTAGGTATTTGGCTTCATTACCTTCTCACATGTTAAAAAATGACCACGTTAAGAAATTTTTCGGCACTTCATCTCCCACCCAACAGCTTCAAAGTCCAAGTGAGTTTGTAAAATGTGATTAAGTAGAAATGAAAGTGTTTTTATTTTTATCTTCTTTAAATTTTTTATGGCTTTTTTTTTT
>JAQZBX010012639.1:0-40944 GCA_029593785.1 Cabassous unicinctus | reverse complement strand
TGGATTAGATGAGGGGTATAGGAAAAAAAGAAGAGTCAATGACTCCAAGGATTTTGGTCTGCAAAACTTGAAGAAAGGAGAAGTTCCATTTGGTGAGATAGAGAAGACAACAGAAAGAATACGAAGGCAACAGAAAGAATACAAGGGCAAGATCTGGAACTCAGTTTGTTAATGTTAAGTTTGAGATGGACATCAAAGTGAAGATGTAGACTAGGCTCATCTATGAGTATGAGGATCAGGGTACAGGTTGGATTTAACTAGAATGAGGTGTAGCAAGCAAAAGAGGAAGGGTAATGGAAGTGCTGCAAGGGAGTGATTGCAATGATAGAAGATAGAATTTAAATTCAGAAAAGAGGGACAAAAGGGCAATGACAGTGAAAAAGTAATATGATCAATGGATTGAAGTCCAGGTTGGGTCGAAGAACTACAGGACTCAGGACACAAGTAATTTAAAAACAGAGGTGGTGGTCCAAGAAATAGATGCTTTAAACTGAGATCATTAATACGCTGCAATTAATAATAATAAGTCTATACAGTATGAATGCATTACTATGAATCAAATATATTGTGTAACATATTGCTTGATTCAAAAAAAATTTTTTATATGTATCCATTACATTTAAAATAATAAGTCTAAAATATGGCCATTAAAGAGATAACTGTTAAAGCTTTCAGATAGAAAACATGGGTCACATATATAGGATCAGATGGCAATACTGGAATTAGAAAACCAGTAGATCAATGCCTTCAAAGTTCTTAGGGAAATTATTTTCCAACCTAGAATTCTATTACAACTAAACTGTCAATCAAGTGTGAGGGGAGGGGAGACATTTTCAGACATACTAGGTATCAAAAAAAGTTTCTGCCCCTCTCTCCCAGTAATTAGAGATGCTCCACCAAGCAAAGTAATACATGAAAATGATAAAGGCCTAAGATCCAGGTTACAAGGGGTCTAACAAAGAGAGAGCACAGACATTCCCAGGAGAATGGGAAAGAGAAACCTGGGACAACAGCTATACAGTGGGCAAAAGCTCCAAACTAAAGCTGGAGAAGATAAGTCTTCAATAGGAGCTTTCCAAAGATATATACACAAATGATAGATTACCTGATGTGTTTCACAATAATGGGACAGGAAGAATTGGAGACAGGTACAAGAAAAGTTAAAATCACAAAGAAGCAGTTATTACCTCCAAGAAAACCAAAATATGTGTGAGAAATGAAACATAAGCATATACTTCTTTGACTCATCCATCATTATTTATACAATAACAATAAAGTCAGCACTAAATAATGACAAACAAAAATTGTGAATTAACTCTGGGGGTGGGTAATGTATGAATGCTAAATCTTTATATGCCATAGCTAAAAACAGTTAACTCCTTAAATCCAGAAATCAGAATACGTTTATTATCCAAATATATGGAAGTAAATAGCAGGAAAAAAGCTAAGAGAATTGAGTATTGCTATGGAATGGATAAGGAGAAAGCAGAGGACTACAATTTCATTGTATGTCAACTTTAACTACATACATGTATTTATTAAAACACACACCCCAGCAGAAGTTTTCATATAGCAAAACTGAACACAATCGTATTACCTTTATTTAAGGAAGTTAACCAGTGGTCATATGAAGAAATGAGCAGAGAAAACAAACTGGACCAAAAAGACCAGTTCAGAAATTCTCACAGGACCCTAACCAAAAAAAGGTGACAAAGGTACAAACTAAAGCAGGAACAATGAGAGAGAGCAGCAACAAAAAAAGTGCCCAGATTCAAGTATTTTTGCAAGGTAAAAACAAAAGGATCTGGATATTGGGAGTAAAAAGAAGTAAAGACAAGACTAAAGATACAATTTGGGAAGATATAGAATACGAGAGGAAAAGTGTTTGATGACAGAATAGTGGTTCCCATTTTTTTTGTAAGCACAAGCAAGTTAAGGAAGAGATGTTTTTAGGCTGCTCAGTTCAGGAGTTAAAACAAAGCTGGAGACATATCTGAGGAAAAACACACCAGTGCTTATTAAGAACTTTAGAAGGATTCATTTCAAACAAATGACTTGTTCATAATTGTGCAATTTACTCTCCAATGGTTCAGGAAAAAAAAAAAACATACATACATTGTACATGCATACATACATGACAGAGAGCAAGTGAAAAAGTAAATGGGACCATATAGCAGCTGAATATAGGTAAGAGGCACATTTGAGTTTTGTGCTGTCACTACAAATTTTCTGGTTTGAAATTATTTCCAAATAAAAAGTTTAAGAAAAGATTAACAGAAGAAAAATGACTATAGTACACATATGAGTACCTGTTTTCCCATCCTCATCAACATGCTATATTATTTTTAAAAATTCCTAATCTTTACCAATAATGGGTAAAAACTGGAGTATCACATTTTAAAATTTGCATTTCTCTTAAGTGAGGTTAAGCATATTTTCATATGTTTAAAGGCCATTTTCTGTGAGCTATCTTCTGATTTTTTAATGATCTTTTTTCACACTTGAAACATTTCATCTATATGGAATTGATGTGAAATGATAAAGCAATTTTCAAGAATGTTAACCACTCTTATCCCAGATCTATTTGTTAAATGAATACTTTCCTTGCCACATTGTTTTTATTATAGTTTATTTTACATTTTATTAAAACATAACATACATAAAGTGTTTAAGTGTACTGATCTTCATTGTACAGCTTAAAGAATTGTTACCTAAGTATATATCCCTATAACCATCCTAAAAGAAGAACATATTCAGTATCCTAAAAGATGCCTTCATGCCTGCAGCAGTTTAGTTTATGAATTCTAAAAACAGTTGTTGGATTTTGTTTGTAAACTGGTCAGAGGTATCACTTTAATTGATTAAATTATGATTAGGACTTTGATTGGGCCACATTAGTAGGGTGTTGAGTCCCTACCCCTTGGTGGGTGGGGACTCACAGATAAAAGACATAGCAAAGGACAGAGTTGGAGTTCTGATTCGGAGTTTTTGAGCTGGAGCCCTGGAAGTAAGCACACAGAGAAGCCTGGACGTGAGGAAGGAGGGAAGGCCCTGGGGGAAAAGAGATGAGCCGTTCGCCTGATAGTCTACAGCTGGCCTTGTGGAGAGACCAAGCAACTGAGCCCGGAGAGAATCAAGCCCCAGGGAGAGAGACAAAGCCTAGAGAGCCTGACCATGGAGCCTTAAGAGAAAGAGGAAGGTTGAACGTTGACAGCCATCTTGCTCCAACACGCGGCAACAGACTTTGGTGAGGGAAGTAACTTATGCTTTATGGCCTGGTAACTGCAAGCTTCTACCCCAAATAAATATCCTTTATAAAAGCCAACAGATTTCTGGTATTTTGCATCAGCATCCCTTTAGCTGACTAAAACAATGCCCCTTCCAACTCATGCCCCACTGAGTTTTAATGCCCTTTTTGGTATACTTTGAGTATATACACACTTAAAATAGTTTGTATTTCTCCTCTAAATTATTCATTTAAACTAATCTTTCCTTTCATCCAAACAGATCTGATTTTCCATAACAAAACCAATTATCAACTCAAATATGTAGCTAAATAACAAACAAATGCATAAAAAGTAGATGGTATTTCATAAACAATTCACAAGTCATACATTTCAAATGTGGATAATCATATTAGTTATATTTAATTATTCTCATATATGTAATATAAATTTAGAAAAGCTTTACATACTATACACTGAACCACTGTTTGAACCTAAGATATTTATTTTGGATCAGCAACAGAGTTAAAAAGAATTTCAACAAAGGTAAGATTAAACAAAAATTACTTATCAATAATTCCAAAGCTATCACATTTTCCCTTACAATTAGCATCTGAAATCATATTTTTCTATGACGAGAAAAAAAATCTACGTCTGTTTAAAACTCACAATTTCCTTGGGGTCAGGAACTTATTATGAACTGGAGGAAAATATTTATACCCTAAAACATTTTGCATACCTTTGTTTTCATTAGCTCCCTCTTATCCAAAGACTGAAAGTACAGCATTTCTGTGTTATAATTTATAAGAGACTTGAGGGCAGAGGCTGTCTCTTCTATTTTCTTTGTGAATTCCCACAATATCCAGAACAGTACTCTGCACATAATGGATACTCAATGAATGGTACTGACAGAAAGAACATAACACTAAGATGAAAGCCCTTTCTTGGAGAGAATTGGATTACTTTAGCCAATATATTTTTATCAGCAGTAGTATTACTTTTAAAAACCATTTTTAACTATACAAATGGACAAGAATATATATTATAAAGTCACTTAAATAATCCATGGTGAATAAGGTGATCAATGAGCTTTACGAGATACTGAACTGTAAAATCTTACCTCTTCAAAAACAGCAGCTTTATTTACTTTTTCCCTTGCAATGTCACAGATTTTCAAGATTCCCAGAGCAAAAGCTTTCATGGCAGGGTCTTCTATGAAGTCTGGATTATGAATGTAAAGGCATGTAAATACTGTCTGTGCCAAGGAATGGCCTTCTAACCATGTTATCTATAAAGAAAGAGTGTACTTGTTTAAGGGTGGTCCACGGAGTCTGTAGTCTAAATTGATCCCAAAATTCAAATGCCAAAGTGTCCCATACCCAAATAAATATGATTAATCACAAGATTCAGAAAAGGACGAGGAAATGTCAGAAAAGACAAGAGAGTTAGAATTCAATTTCAAGAATCATATACCATAAGCATGATTATTTATGACTATCTATGGGATGCATTCTCAGATGCAACTCAGTTTGCAATATATTTAAAGACTAATGAAATTAGAGTGCCTCCTGATGCAGCATCAGAATGCAATCAAGTCCATAATGTAATCAAAAATATATAAAATGGGAATTCAAAATTTTAGAACAGGGTTCTTAGCCATTCATTCAACACTTCTTTAACAACCCCACCACCACTAACCCAACAAAGAACATTATATCTCACCTAGACTATTGCAAGAAACTATGCAATGGTCTTCCTGGCTCCCATCTCTAATTCAATATCCCCAACCAGAGGGATCTTTCTAAAACACAAAGATAATCATTCAACACTATTTTATTGAATGCCTGCCATATGCCAGGTTTCATATACTAGAAGTTGGGAATACCAACAACAGTCAAAATTGAGTAACTACAAGGCCCTATCTATATTCTGTACTAGTGTTTCAATATTTCTTATCTCATTTTCTCCTTTTTTCACTTATTAGGACACAGAGAGTTTAAATAATTTGCCCAAGTTTATAAGTGATATTTTACACTAAAGCTCAAGAATTCTGAAATAGAGCAAGACACATGCTACTACATTATGGAATGAAATACACTATGGAAAAAAACCTATAAAGTGTGTATCTGTATTACCAGTGTGCAGAAGAAAGATTTTCCAGACTAAAAACCTTCTGCCTGTTAAGGCCAAGCTTTTCAACATAGTTCCAAGAGTCTCAAAGAATGAATCCACAACTGTGGCAGAAATCCTCTCTTTTTGCTCCCTCTATTTACCCTTTCCTTCCTCTCCACTACTTTTGACTACTCCTTCACTCCTCCCACTTCCCTCCCTGCCAGATTTTGGCCATAAGCACATATTCAAGATTCCCCAAACATTTTTATGTTGCCATATCTATGAAAAATACTTTCTTTGCCTGAAATGCTCACCCCTCCTATCATATGCCTACCATCCTTCAGTACCTCACGCCAGAATCGCTTCCTTTCTACAGCCTTTCTTTCCCTCCCAGACTTAATTAACCCCTCTTCTCTGTTTCCACAGCACCATTATAAAAACATTTACACTTGTCAGAATTGTTTCTTTACATGTCTGCCCCTAGCAATCTCTGTCTCCTCTCCTATCCCACCAGAACTGTAACTCCTCAAGGGTAAAAGATATCTTTGAGGGAAGGAGACAGCTATGCAGGCAGAAGGACCAGGATTAGGATTCTGATTAAGCCCCCTTCTAGCACTGCACCCCAAGGCAAATACCATATCAGATACTTAACAGAGCTGATGTAAGACCTAAGTGAAAAATACATAAACACATAAAAGAGGATTTATACACACTGGGAATCAATGACTATTTACTGGATGAAAAATAAATTTTACGTATGTCTAAGAATGATGTTGAATCATTTAACAACAAGTTTAAAAAGAAATGGATAGTAAAAGCAAGGGAAAAAAGCAGTACAAGAGAATTTTTCAATATTGAAATAACACTGTACAGGGAAGACAAACTATGTAGCATTTATAAATGACTAAAGAAATTTTTTTTACAGTGGTCAGTTAACCACAATTTATCCTAAATTAGGGGAAAAAACTCTCTAAAACCAATCCAAAGCTTTCTGTTTCAATTCCATACTTATTTTGTGGAACCTTTCAATTACAGGTTTGTTTCCATGGGTACCTTGAAAACAAAAAAGGTATCCTGGACAATGGCTATATTATCTTCATTAGAAAATATCCTTCACCCAGTAAACTGGAATTTCTAAAACTACCCAAATGGGGACATGAAATACTGTTTCCCAGGGTATAACTTGGCCTGCTAATTTTATGCATATCTTACTAGGCCCAGAAGCATTACAGATATTTCATACACAAGGCTGGTGTGTATACTTTTAAATTCAAAAATTCAGACAAGTCACAGTTTTCAATAAACCAATATTCTTATTTTAACTCTTACCAAACAGCAAAAACAGGTATCCATTATCCCTATCAATTCAGGCAAGGTGAGGTCTTTAATTTTAATGGTGCCATCCTAAAAAGGGGAGAAATATGACATATAAGCAGAAATTTTTTTAAATTTATGATTGCTAGGCACCTGAGCATTTTGGCAATCAAAAGTTAAAAACTTAAAACAGCAATTCTAAGAAAACTATTACACCATTTGCTAACATTAAAATACCAAATTAACCCTATTTCTAAAAGCAACATATCTTATTTAAGATACAGACCTTTAAAATCTAAGCCTCTCTAATTTCAAACAGATGAAAGGCCTTTATAAAAAAATGAAAAGTCAAGCCAACAAGTATTTTAAAAGCAGTTTAACCCTTTCCCTGCCGCTGCCAGGTCATGCAGGAGCTCAGGTGCATTCAAGATTCAGCTCCACCCATAAGCCGCCACCATAGCCAAGAAAGGCATTGCTGCTGGAAGTGGAATGGACATTAACACTACACTTTATAAGAGGTGCTGAAGACTGCCCTCATCCACAATGACCTAGCACGTACAATCCGTGAAGCTGCCAAAGCCTTAGATAAGAGCCAAGACCATCTTTGTGTCCTTGTATCTGTAACGACCCTACATATGACAAGTTGGTGCCCTTTGTGCTGAATAATTAGAGTTGACAACAAGAAACTAGGTGAATGAGTAGACCTCTGTAAAATCAGAAAGGGAAACTCTGTAAAGTGACTGGTTGCAGTTGTGTGGTTCTTAAGGACTATGAGCAAAGAATCTCAGGCCAAGAATGTCATCAAAGAATACTTTAAATATAAGAAATGAACAAATAACTCTGCTCTCAAAAAAAATTAAATGGTTTTAAGCATTTATAGATATGAATCATTTCAATGAACTGAAACTAGTTACAAAAAAAAAAAAACATTTTTGTAAAATTTTCCCTTAAACTGAGAACACTTGCAAATTTTGTTTACAGTATCCATTTGCTTAGCAAATCTTTCCTTCACAAAACATACAAAATTAAACTCTGTGGCAATTATGCATGAACTTTTAAATCAATTCTCATTTCATAAATTTCAAATTCACTACCCTAACATTTTACTTATTAATACATAAAATCCAATCCCTAAGCTAATTATCCCAGTAGCTGAATATATACTGATGCTTTCAAAAATTAACAACAAAAAAACGCCACACAAATGTACAAATTTATAGCAAGCTTTTAATGAACACCTGAAACAGTTTCCAAATTTCAATAGGAGAAGCTAGATAAAGTTTATAACTAATTTTTTTTTTATTGTTCATAAAAACCAAGATTTTTCACAGTACATACCAATATTTGTAAAATGATATATAAATATATATGCATATATGTGTATAACTAATTCTTATTTATATATCTGGGCATATTTTAAAGAAAACCACTTTAAGCTAATACACTAAGCTTGATTTTCTTTACTAGCTGCAACGCTTTAACATACACATATATATAATAGCAAAAGATAAAACACAAAAAGTACAATGGTGACTACCTTGATAGCTTGTTCAAAATTGAGAACTTTTCGATTAACCTGGTTTCCAATCATGCCAGCATCCATCTTGGGATCCATCATTTCAATAGCAGACATGGCTTCAAAAAGACCAAATCTGCAAATAAAAAAATAAGTCCCCACAAACTGTTTTTGAATGAGTATACTTACCCAGATTCCTACAATGGTAGAAAAATTATTATAGTACTTTCAATAACTACAATATTCTCTGTAGCTTGTCTTCTCAAATTGCTAAAACTTTTATTTCAATTAGAGCTTATTTTCATAATTCCTCGTGTACTAGCCACTCAAATTATTTTACGTGCACCGTAGGGCAGAAAAGAACTAAAATAAAAAATGAGTCTTTTATGCGTCTTTTAAAAAGGTTGTGCATTAGAAATGTGGATAAAAGAGATTAAGCGATGGATAATGGATTTCACTTTCCCTTTCTTAAATTATTTTCTATAACTAACATTTAAAAAGTCATGTTTGGAACAATCATTGTCAAATGTAACTTTACATTTTCTTTATATCTTAAAAATCCAATAAATCTGGCACATTACAGCCTACAATACCCAACGGTTTGGCAATGTCATAATGAAAAATAATCTAGATATCCTGATGGTCTGGTATTTGCGGCTAATTAGCCAAAAAAGCAGAGATCTGTGATACAATTGTGGACTGATTAGTAAGCATATCATTAACTGCCTAAAGAAATGGAAGAGGAAGAAGACAATCCTAAAAGAAAGTTTGGTCACCAAACGACCGACTTTGTATTTTGCTTAGTCTTTAGAAGACTGGGAAAATAAAGAAATCTGCTTGCTACACCAAGTCATTTCTCTCAGGAAAAAAGCAGCAGTTAAGACATTAAGGAGACACTCTTTCCCTGCAATCCCTCCAGTGTCCTACTACTTTGACAATAGGATCATATGAGGATATTGTTGAAGACAACTCATGTCTATAAATCTGGTTCAATGTTAATCAAAACCCAAATATTTTTCAAAGAGCCTGCAAAGCCAAAAGAGAAAATATGCAAGAATGGAAGAGAATTTTTTCAATAAAAAAATAAAGTAACAAACGTTACTATAAAGCTGTAGTAAACGTAACACATTCTAGAATACACAGATTAATAGGAAAGAATATACACACAGTCCAAACTCACATTTTTGACGGATTTATGTGTGATAAAGGCAGAAAAACAGTGACTTGGTCAATAAAGGCTGTAAAGACAAGTGGCTAATCATATGGAAAAAGTTAAATCTTTGATTTACATAGTTTGAAAAACTGAATCCCAGGCCTATTTACATTCTGACCTTAAAAAACCTGCTCAATAATTTACAAAGAAGTGGGAAGGGAAAAACTGATTACCTCAACTATATAAAATTTTTATATAAAATAATAAGCCATAGGTTATTAAAATACTGTCAAAATCTAGGGGAAATATTTTTAATGTAATATATAACTTACAGACCAATTTTCTTATGAAGATAGATGTAAAATTCTCAACAAAATACCAGCAAGTCAAATCCAACAGCACACTGAAAGAATTATATGATCTAGTAGGATTTATTCTAGATAGGCTAGGGTGGTTCAACATAAGAAAATCAATTAATGTAATAAATCACACTAACAGAACAAAGGGGAGGGAAAAAAACCACATTATCATCTCTATTGATGCAGAAAAGGCATTTGACAAAATCTTGCATCCTTTCTTGATGAAAACACTTAGGAAAATAGGAATAGAAGGAAACTTCCTCAACATGCTAAAGGGCATACGTGGAAAAACCCACTGCTAACATACTCAATGGTGAAAGGTTGAAAGCTTTCCCTCTGTGATCAGGCAGACAAGGATGCCCACTGTCACCACTGTTATCCAACATAGTCCTGGAAGTTCTAGCCAGAGCAGTCAGGCAAGAAAAAGAAATAAAAGGCATCCAAATTAAAAATGAAGTAAAACTTTCACTATTTACTGATGTCATGATCCTATATACAGACAGTCCTGAAAAATGTACAACAAACCTCCTAGATCTAATAACAAATACAGCAAAGTGGTGGGGTACAAGAACAAAACACAAAAATCAGTAGTAATGAGCAATCTGAGGAGGAAATCATTACAAAAATCCCATTTATAACTGCAACTAAAAGAATGAAGTATCCAGGAATAAATCTAACCAAGTATGTAAAAGACTTATGCACAGAAACTTTGTACACAAAAAAACTTTCTTGCTGAAAGAAATCAAAGAAAACCTAAATTACACTTGATCTTAGCTAAAAGGCCAAGACGTGATTAAAGAAGACCTAAATTAATAGAAAGACATCCCTTGCTCACGGAATGGAAGGCTAAATATTGTTAAGAAGTCAATTCTACACAAAGCAATTTAAAGATTCAACACAAATGTGGGCAAGTATGGGAGGGGAAGAGGGTGGGGCATA
Organism: Cabassous unicinctus; assembly: GCA_029593785.1. Classification (NCBI taxonomy): domain Eukaryota; kingdom Metazoa; phylum Chordata; class Mammalia; order Cingulata; family Chlamyphoridae; genus Cabassous; species Cabassous unicinctus. The sequence goes on along the minus strand of JAQZBX010012639.1, from coordinate 30,327 downwards.
TAGCAATTCCCTATATTTTTTATGTAACATTTATGTAATCTAAAGATTTAAAAATTAAAAATTAAAAAAAATTCAACACAATGCTAATCAAAATTTCAATAGCCCTCTTTGCAGAAATGAAAAAGCCATTCAAATTTATATGGAAGGATAAGGGGTCCCAAATAGCCAAAAACATCTTGAAAAAGAAAGAAGTTGGAGGACTCACACATCCAGACTTTAAACAATATTACAAAGCTACAGTTGTCAAAACAGCATAGTACTGGCACAAGTATAGAAATATAGAGAAATGGAATAAAAATTAGAGTTCAGAAACAGACCCTCACATGCAAGGCCAACTGATTTGACAAGACTGCAAAGTACACTCAATTGGGAAAGAATAGTCTCTTCAACAAATGGTGCTGGGAGAACAGGATATCCATATGCAAAAGAATGAAGGGGGACCCCTATCTCATACTATATATAAAAATTAACTCAAAACGGATCAAAGACCTAAATATAAGAACCAGGACTATAAAACTCGTAGAAGAACATGTAGGAAAGCGTCTTCAGGACCCAATGGGGTTTTTCAGACTTTATACCCAAAGCACTAGCAACAAAAGAAAAAAAAAAGATAAATGGGACTGCCTCAAAATTAAAAATGTTTCTACTGCAAAAGACCTTATCATGAAAGTGAAAGGGAAACCTACTCAATGGGAGAAAATATTTGGAAACCACATTTCTGATAAGGGTTTAATATCCAGAATATATAAAGAAATCCTACAACTCAACAATAAAGACAGATAACCCATTTTAAAAAATAGGCACAAGTCTTGATTAGGCATTTCTCCAAAGAGGACATACAAATGGCCAAAAAGCAAATGAAAAGATCATTAGCTATCAGGGAAATGCAAATCAAAACAAGAATGAGATACCATTTCATACCCACTAGAATGGCCACTATTAAAAAACAAAACAAAACAAAATTACAAGTGTTGGAGAGGATGTGGAGATAGAGGAACACTCCATTTTTTTATGGGAATGTAAAATGGTGCAGTTGCTGTGGAAGACAGTTTGGCAGTTCTTTGGAAATTTAGGTATAGAATTATCCTATGACCCGTCAATCCCACTTCTAGGTATATACCCAAAAGATGTGAAAGCAGAGACTCAGATATTTGCACACCAATATTCACAGCAGTATTATTCACTACTGCTAAAAGGTGGAAGCAACTCAAGTGTCCATCAACCAATGAAGGAATAAATAAATGTTGTATATATATACAATGGAATATTATTCAACCATAAAAAAGAACGATGTCCTGATACATATGACAACATGAACTTTGAAGACATTGTGTTTAGTGAAATAAGCCAGACACAAAAGGATAAATGTATGATCTCACTGGCATGAAATAATTAAAATAAGCAAACTCATAGTGTCAAAATCTACAATACAGGTTAACAGAAGCCAGGATGGGGGTAGGGACTGGGGAGTTGTATAGAGTTTCTACTTGGGTTGATTGTAAAGTTTTGGTAATAGATGGTGGTGATGGTAGCACAACATTGTGAATGTAATTAACAGCATTGAATTATATACATGAATGTGGTTAAAATGAGAAATTTTAGATTATAAATGTTACTAGGATAAAAAAATTTTTTTAAATCCAAGTTATATAGTATGTTAGAGATTATACATGCTAGGGAGAAAAGATAAAAAGCAGGCTAAAGGAGATATGGATTGGGAGGAAGGATGCAACTTTAATAGGTGATTGTGGTAAGCTACTGACAATCATGTTCCTTGGGCTGAGAGCTTAAAATCTTGGGGAAATTAAGGGGGCTAAATTCATCTAGTTTTCCTCCCTCAAGCCTTGTTCAATAGCCACTTCTGTGTATTATCCTGTGCTTTGTTTTCATTATGTCTTTCCTATAACTGCCTGCCTCATCAAAATGATGATTTACAGTGGTCCCTGGATCACCAGCAACAGCATCACTGGGAAACTTGCTTGAAACGCGTAATCTGGAGCCCCATACCAGAACTAGTGAATAAGGAATTCTTGGGGTGTAGCCCAGCAATCTGTATTTTTAAAAGCCCTCAAAGTGACTGTGATGCACGCTAAAGTTTAAGAATTGAATTTTAAGTTCTCCTGCAGCTCTCTCCCCACAAAAGTCCAATCGTGTCCACTTACTAATTTAAATTTCATATTCCCAGTCTTGAAAATTGAGCCTATCCATAATATGGGAACTCAGGCTAATCTACACACATAAAATATAATCAAGTATTTTCCTTTACTTTTCCAGAGATTCTCAATTTACTTTCATCCAGACATTCAGTCACCTGCTCTCTCATCAACCAGCAATCACATATAACCTACAACTGATATCTTTTCTTCAAGAAATTCCACATCCTGTACATATACCCTCAAGGAAAGGACCAGAAGTCATTGTTTCACTAGGTATAACCATTTCGTATCACAACTAAAGGGAGCTGCCTCCAAAATAGCTTACCAACATTAAAAATACACTTGTTTTGTTTTTTTTACAGTGTTGAAATATAAAGTAACAGACCACAATGAGTACTACTACACATGAGAAAAATGGAAATATTACATTACACTATTCTGAAGAACACATAAAATACTTACAGCTTATCATGAAGCAGTTCTCCCAACTTTAATTCTAAAAGAAACAAGGAGAAAAATCCTTTGAATATCATATTTATAGCCACATTTTAATTCTAAGAAAAAACAAAATCAAAATAGTAGCACCTGAAAAATGTGCCTGCATTACTTTAAAACTCATTTTCTAAGAAATGGTTATATTCTTTTTATTCATTGACTAACAATACTTTCTACACAGTGACTAAATAACTAATACCACAAATTGTTTTAGAAATAAAAATTAACAAGTGACCCCAACATAGGCCACGATATTCCTGTAAGAATTACCAACCTCATGTAAAAAAAGAAATCACTAGTAAATTTCCTCTAAATAAACTTTTCTATAAAACTAATTGCTATTTCTCAAATTGTTTTTAAACCACCTGGTATCAAAACCTAATCTCTCTTTGTTCCAGGAATAGTGTCAAAAGTATTCTGAAAGTTATAATTTACTTAATGTAGAAAATACTTGAGTAAATCACCAATTAAAATAGTGTTCCTTCTCTATAAAACAGTGGTTCGCAACCTTGGCTGCATATTAGAATTACCTGGGAGCATTCTTAAAATCCCCATGTCCAATCAGCATTATAAATCAATTAAGTCCAGGGGTGGGGACCTATGCAGTGCTTTCAAAGCACTCCAAATGATTCTAATGCAGTAAGTAGCTTAAATATTGATGGTCAAATTCTATGGAAGATGTGAAAGCAGTTTTCAGAACTTTACCCAACCATCAAAGTCAAACATAAGTTAAATAACATTAATTTTTAACAGTGTCAGACATCAAAAGATAATGAGAAGCCTCTATCAATATACTTCAATAAAGCATAATAGAAAATACACTAATAACCCAACAGCTCTCAAAGAATGGAACCCCAGAATCTGCAAGATTAATATTTTTATTATAATACTAAAATCTTTTTCATCTCTTTCAGTGTGTTGACATTTGCACTGATGGTGCAAAAGCAATGGTGAGAAGAAATAAAAGGGAATGGGAAGTAAAAGTGGCTTCACCACAAATCAAGTCAGTGGTACCAAATTAACTAATGGTATATTCTTCACCTCCGTGTACTTGCAGTTAAACAAACAAAATTTTCAATTTCACTTAATGTCCTTGATGAAGCAGTGAAAATTATTGATCTCTGGGCTGGAACCAGAGTGAAGTAAACTATGATTATTCAGACTTGAGCATGAGACATTTTCTTGAAAATGAATTAGTTGAGCTTGTTACTGACAATATTTGTTGCCAATGATAAAATTAGAGCTTTCAAGGGAAATTTGGAATTTTGGAAAACATGAATCTGCCACTGTGAACCTGAGTTTCCCAATACTTGATATTGGCGGTGAATTTAACAAATGCACTATCTATATTATAAAATAAATGCATCAACATTTGGAAGATCTGCATAACTTACTGAACCAATATTTTACAAAGGCCAATACATGTTAGAAAATCAGGAATGGATAAAAGATCCATTCAAAGTTCCAGACAGGCCAATGGATTTTACTATAACACGGTACAGGAAGTTCATTGATATTGTTTTATATTCCACATTGCAACTAAACTTTAAGCAAGTTTTGGTGTAGTAGCGAAGAATATCCATAATAATTTGAAAAGCCTATTAAAATACTCTATTTTCTACCTACAAATTTGGCGAGGCCAGATTTACTTCACATACTTCAGCCAAAACAAAATGTGGCAACAGGCTGAATCCTGAAGCAGATACGAGAATTCAACCACCCTTTACTATGCTCTTTTATTTTTTCTTTTGGAAAATATTTTTCACATAAAAAATACACTATTCATGTTAACATGGAATGAGTTTATTGTTTTAAAATGCATTAATACATTTTAAACTTCTCAGTTTTAAATTTTAATACAGTAAACACCAATATGTAATACACAGACAACACACAAACACTAATTTTTAAGAGGGTAAGAGTAATTTTAAGAGTATAATAGCTCATAGAGACCAAAAACTTTGACAACTGCTATAATAATCTATCATATATTTAGGGTAGATCTGGATATCAAATAGCTTCACTAAACTTAAATAAAAACACTCCACAGATCTAGAAGCAAGTCAATTACTCTAGGCCTTCGTTTCCGCATCTTAAAATGAAAGACTGGACTAGATAAACTTGTAAGGCCCCTTAGAACTCTAGTAATCAGATATCTCACTAGTAAACTACAGGCAATGAACTTCAAAATTTACTTGATAAACAGTGTAAGCACAACCACTGCATGATAAATAACGATATAGAAGCATGTCCTTGTACAGCATTACAGAAGTTAGTAAATTGGGTTTTATTCAACTGGGCAGGAGTTCTCAAAAAATACTGGTGAGAAGGACAATGTTTTACATTTATCATTAGGAATCAGAGAGGTGATATTATCACACATCATGTAGCCTCTGGAAAACTCCAGCATATACCAAGAGTCTAAAAGACAAGTAACGTCTTGATATTATCACAGAAATAGTTTATACCTCGCACACACCCTGTAATGGTCTTGGAGATCCCCTGGGATCACAAATCACACCAAACTACTCTACTAAAGTATTAAAAAATGAAAAAAGAAAAGGAAAAGGAAAAGGAAAAAGGAAGGGAAGGAAAGGAGAAAAGAAAAGAAAAAAGAAAAGAAAAGAGAAAAAAGAATTCCACCTACAACTTTTAAGTTAAAGCCTCAAATAGGCTCAATAGTACATAACTTTACTCAGAACAAATGCAAAAATTAGGTATGGGGAAAACTTGACTTAAATCATAGATACAATGATTCAAAAATTTTTTCACAATAAATCACCTTTTAATTTCATCACCAAGTTCTCAAAGTGATGTACAGCATGACTACATCACTTGTGACAAAAACATTTTAATTCTGGGGGTTAGAGAATTTCATGATAGCTTACTAGGAACATCTTTCCTTTTGCTTTGGAAATAAATGTTTCATAATTTTTGAATGGAGGTGGTTGGGTATGTAGCAGTGTTAAGCACCTGAAGCATATGGTTATTTTCCTGAAGAAATGTAATCTAACAAGACAGAGAAAAATATCCAAATATGACAATATAACAATGCAAATATATTTTTACCAATTTATAAAACTGCATAAGAGACTGCTTCAAAGAAACGTGGTTTATTAGAGGATGAGAGAAATCTTGCAGGAACACAGGTCTTCTCGCTGATGGCTAAAGCAGGCCCCCAAACTCTTGCTTTCACAGCATTACACTTCTACTCCTATCTCCCTGAATAGGATCACCTTTGGCTTCATAAATGGAACAGGCAAAGAGAAAACTGAGGGTAATAAAGCATTGAAGGGGGCAACAACAGAGAGTTTAGAGTGGCTGACCTCTGGGTAAAGATGGCCAATTAAACACATGCAACTATCTTTAATTTCCTCCTGAAACTCCATTAAAACAACAGAGGGAAATTTTTTTTTTTTTTTTTCGTAAAGAAAGGCATAAATCCAAAAAAGGAAAAATAGGAGTAGAAATAATAGTAAAAAAAAAACATCAGGAAATTGGAAACAGAAAGACAAGTAGTTTTTTAATTTAACACTCACTTCTGCAAGTGGGGATAAAAGGGAGCTAAAATAAGGATGATTGAGCAGTCAGATTCCCAGAGCCCTGCCCTATTTATAAAGCAGAATAACTGCCCCTTCCTCATCCAGGGACAGCAAGTAGGTTGAATGCTGCCATACTGTACTGGAAAGGGAGGACATTAAGTGAATGCTGCTGCTAGATCACAGGCAGTCCTATCTTCAACCTCAAGGCAGGGATTAGACAAGCTTTCTTTAGGGAATATGATCTTTCCAAGAGCAAACAGCTAAATAACTGATATCAGAGGTTCTCCAACACAAAAGCCAAGTCAGATTACCCTACAGTGATCTTCACAGTCAAGTTGCAGAGATTCAAAGCTTCCAACTGGCTTTTTAGTCCCTCTACCCTTAGAGAGGCAACAAAGGATTATTAGGTATCTGAAGTAAATCTCTAATATGAAAGATAGAAACTAAAGGAAACAAATTGAAAAAGCCAAGTTGGAGGAAAGACACAATGTAGGGAAACAAAAATTCAAAGGAACTATTATTACCCTCAGAGAGAGAAAATAATGCAAGTGAAACAAACAAAAAAGACAAAGAACTTTTAGGGAAAAAAAAGTTAGAAATTAAAAACATCATAGCAGACAAGAAATTCAATAGGTTTCAAAGATGAAGTGACAGAAAGATAGAAATGGAAAATAGGCAAGGAAGGATTAAAAAAATTTGAAAAAAAAAAAACACCCACAAATGAGAGGACCAGCCCAGGAAGTTCAATATCCAAATAACAGATAATCCATAAGGAGAGTTTAAAAAAAAAAAAAAGACAGACAGTAATTCAAGAAAGTGTCCCAGAACTGAAGGATCAGGCAATGTGAAAAGGGTTCCAGAGTCATCAACAAGGCACACCATTGTCAAAGTTCTGAACACAGAGAACACATTCTAAAAGTAACATGTGAAAGCCCAGGAATCAGAATGTCAGACTTAATAGCAACATCAGAGTGACATACCAATGAAGAATGCATTCAAAATTCTGAAAAGGACCCAAATGTAATTAAAAATATTTTCAGACATACAGAGGCTAAAAAAAAAATTATCACCCATACCCTTTTCTCAGGAAGATAATAAAGATGTCCAATAAAAATAAGGGAGAAAAGTAAGAAATCCTAGACTGATTATGAAGGAAGATATCAGGATGAAGTTGCACACTAGGTACAAAAGGCACAAAGTTCAGACTGGAGGAAATTAGGAAGCTCTTCTTTAAAGAGATGAAACTGATAAGATGATGTGTCAGCCTTAAGGAGATTTAGACAACTAGTGAAGAGTCTGAGGTAGAATTAATACGGACATAGGTTTGGGGTATACATTTTTATGTACAACAGAAAAACTGTACAGGAAGGAAAACGAAAATAGGTGTACTCCTTGGTTCAGCTATGAATAACATTTGTGTTTGCATGATATAACTTTTTGGGGGAAGTGAGTAGATAATGCCTAAATTTGGGGGAGGGGGTAAGAGATCAAGAAGTAGCAATATCAGGGGCTGAAGTCTCTCTTCAGACCCCCTCCATTGGGAGAGCTTCCCAATAAACTTCCTGCCTACAATAAAAAATTTTAAAAAATTAAAAAATAAAGAAGTAGCAATACCAATGAACTCTAAACAAGATAAAACCAAATAGACTCACATCACACCGTGTTATAATCAATAAACTGTCAAATACCAAAGATAAAGAGATAATTCTGAAAGTCACAAGAGAAGCAATGTGTCACATAAAAAGGAGCCTCGATACCATGGACACAAAGAGGCAGTGGAAGGACATATTTAAAGTGTTGAAAGCAAACAATTGCCAACCAGGAGTTCCATATCTGGCAAAACCGTCCTTCAAAAATGAAGGAGATCAAGACATTCCTAGATAAACAAAAGTTGAGGGAGTTCATCACCACTAGACCAACCCTACAAGAGATGCTAAAGAGAGTTCTGCAAGTTGAAAAGAAAGGGCAATAGACAACATATTGAAGCTGCATGAAGAAACAAGACTTCCAGTAAGGGTAATAAAATGAGTAAACATAAATGCCAGTACTACTGCATCTTTTCTTTGTAACTCCACTTTTTAATTCCTACATAATCGAAAAGGCAAATGCATAAAAATGTAATGAAAAATCAGTGGTTTGGACTCACATGTAGTTTGTAACAAGGACTACATAAAGGCAGAGGAATGGAAGGGTACTGGAATATAGTTTGTGTATCCTACTGAAGTTACCTTGGTATCAAAGCAAACAAAAATGTTACAGATTTAAGAAGTTAAATTTAAGCCCCAAGGTAAATACAGAGCAAATACTAGAGAATACACAAGAGGAAAGAGAGAGAGAGAGAGAGAAGGAGAAAGAGAGGGAAAGAGGGAGGAAAAGGGAGAAAGAGAAAGAGAAAGAGAAAGAGAAAGAGAAAGAAAAGGAGAAAGAAAAGAAAGAAAAAAAGAAAAGAAAGAAAAGAAAGAGAAAAGAGCAACTAAATGCAATACATGCTCCTGGATGGGTTCTAACAAGGGAAGAGAAAAAGTTCAAAAGGACATTATTGGGAAATATGAAAAAAATTGGAATATGGACTATAAGCTTTATATCAATGTTTAATTTCTTGAACTTGATAAGTGCACTTAAGGTGATTACATAAGTGAATATCCTTGCTCTTAGGAAATACACTTGGCAGTATTAAGTGTTCAAAAAGTATGATACATACAACTTACACTCAAGTGCTTAGAAAAAGGACTGATAAATATACCAAAAGACAGGGGGAAAGGGTGGGAGGGAGGAATAGACAAATAGAATGATACAGCAAATATGCCAAAATGTTTAAACTGGTAGATATTGGTACCTAGGGGGTAAGGGTATACTGGAGTTCTTTGTATGGCATTTGTGTTAACTGTCTTATATGTTTAAGGTATTTCAAAATAAGAAGTTGAATAAAAGTATGCTATCCAAAATCAAAATAAACATTAAAATAATCAGCTAAAAGGGAGAAAATGGTAGCTTCTGAAGACACCTTTTCTATTAACCAAAGCTCGTAACAAAACAGGATGCATAATACAAGATATTAAGGGGGAAATCCGATAAGGTATACTAAACAATAAAGAACAGTCCTCAAAGTGCAAAGGTCTCATTACCCTTGTACTGCTTGTTCTACATTAATGCTAACTGTTAGAAGTATTAAGCCATCCAATACCTATATGTTGTTTCCTGAAGGACAAAGGGTTAAGAGGTTACGTGACAGCTGATTTGAACTAAGCAGCACTATTGACATTTTGGGCCAATTTACTGTCCTTTGCATTGTAGGATGTTCAGCAGAATCCCTGGCCTCTACCCACTAGACACCAACAGTACCCTCCCCACAACTGTGACTACCAAAAATGTCATGAGACATTGGCAAATGTCCTGAAGGGCAAAATCATCCCGGTTTGAGAACCACTGATCTAAAGTGATCCACAAAGACTAGTGCTGACCATTCCATCCATACCCATCACCAAAAACATTGACGGCATGAGAAAAAGAACACACAATTTTTGTTTCCAAAACAAAGTCTTCATTTTCAAAAATATTTTAGTTTGCCCAGATCTTTCACCAGGACAATTTAGGGGTACTTGATTTCATCCATCATTTTCCTCTTGTTCCCCTGGTAACAAACAGCAAATTCCTAGAAAAATGATTTTAAAACTAGGGTTCACAGATTGGGGGGGATTGTCCATGAAAGTTTTATCAAGAATCTATACTTTTTCTACAATAATTTTTAAATGCTATGTAATCATTTTAATGATAATTTTTTAAAAGGTTATACAAGTATATTCCAGATCACCTGGATAACACTTAATCATATATGGCCACATTTTCAGTGCCCAAGTGTGTATTTTTATAATTATACTGGCTCCAGGCAATCATCCAAAATGACAGCATTTAATGTAACACAGTGATTCTTAAACTTCTCAAATTCAAGATCCAGATAGTCTCAAGTTTAAAAAAACATGGCCTTAGTATATTCATTCTTAAAACAAACATATTGAGCAACTACAAATGTTCTGGATAGAAGATAGAAAGGAAGAACAGAAGCCAAAACAACCCAGATTTTAGAAGAGGAAAGAAAAAGCCATAAAAGGAGTTTTCTTAAAAGTATGGGGCAAGTGCTGAAGGACTTAATAATACAGAGCCTTAAAAAATGGTACCTGTAATAAGGACTGCATTAAGAAGGAATGAATTAAGCTTTCAGAGAGAAGAAAATGGATGAGAGCATGGGCCCATATCCTTCTAGAGTAGAAGCAGTGTATGTTTTATGATCATTTGTTTATGTGCAATAGGTTTTTAATTCAGAAAGCATCTAAATATAGAAAACCAAATGGAAAGTGAAGATAACAGACTTTTTACAGCTTGTGAAATGAGATGGTTTAAGTTAGGCAACGTTTCCTAAAAAAGGAAAGCCTTGAAGTATTAAAATTTTCCCTATCAGGCAAAATAACAGTGTTGGTTCCATATATTCAAAATAATTTGGCAATGAAGCTACAAATCAAGGGCCTCATGGTAGTGATTCAGGTTAGAAGTCTGTACTTGATCCAGAGGATTTCGGAGAGCCATAAAAGAATGAGTAGAAACGGGCATGAAAAACTTCTTCCTAAGTATGCAGAACGGTTTGTTTGTTTGTTTGGCCTTGTAACTCACCAGAGTCTAGCTGAATGCTATTTCCAAAGAGGAGAGACCACTGTAATAAAGTTAAAGGATGTGATATCTGTTTAAAATTTGGTTTTTAGAAAGTCACTAGAACACAAGTTTAAACTATATTCAAGGCTATGAATCTGATTATTTCAAGAAAGAAAAACAAATTAAAACAAGCTCAAAGGCTGCTGCTAAAAGTCTTTAGTCCTAAATCTATATGCTAAGGATGATCAATTGTTTAAAACTAACTTTTTAGTTTCCAGAAGTATACCGCATATTTATGGCACTTGAGACAGAGCAAGAGCTAATTATGTAAAAGTGAAATAAGATGGTATGATGTTGGCAAGAAAATGATTATGCCATCCCCTCTCATGCCACAATGAAACAGGGATTAAACCAAGTCTCCCACTCTAGGCTCTTTCCTCTAAGAAACAGGACTGATTTATGATATAATATGAAAGCAAGCCAAAGCACTTCTCCCTACCAGTACTCTAATTTCCTGTCCTGGGTTTAATTCTCCTTACAACTCAAAGTACAGCATCAATATTTGAAATCAGTGGGACTAAAGTTAGAGGACCTTCAAAATCAGACTTAGTTGAAACTATGTAGATCCATGCTCTTTAAACTGTGGGATGCACAACCCTGGGTAAAAACGATCTCCTAAGTTACTTAAAGCCACAGGATAAAAACGGTACAGCTACCTAGAGTGTTAAATTTACATGACAGTTTAGGAGGAAAAGATCTTTAAAAGTAGTGGAAATGTGGTATAAAACACAAGCTTTTCAATAAATTTAAGGAAACTATAAAAATATCTTGTGCTTGAGAATGAGTTGCTTTTGAATTCCACTCACAAGACTTGGGAAAGGGGGCTGAGGGGTTTATATGTTCACTCTCCTCTGTTGTCACTGAGGAAAATGTTTTAAGGAACATTATCTCTTATGTTCTTTTCACCACTCCAGCATTCACCAATCAAGCCACATGAGCCTTTTTGTTCTCATATAAAACTCTTACATTCCATGTGACTGCAAAAACTTGTTTCTAAGGTTACAGGATCTCTCCATCCCAATCCATCATAAACAATGCTGCTAGATTAACATTCTTCATACACTTCCACCACTGACTTATACACCATGAATAACAACAGCTACCATTATTAAGTTGAATATGGATCAAGCACTTTTCACTCATCTCGTTTAGTACCCAAATTCTATAAAGGAGAAGCTCTATTTTACAGATGAGGAAATTAAGACTCAGATTAAACTGATCAAAGTCACTGAGCTAATAAGTGGCAGAGTTGGGACTTCAGCCCATGTCTCTCTGGCTCAAAAGCTTGCTATGTTATTTACTGAGAAGCTATTCTGTCCAAGTCATTGGGCTGAACATTAAAGGGAACACACTTTAAATTTTATGCTCAAAACCTTTACAGACTTCCTACTGCCTAAAGGATAAGCTCAAACTATAATAGCAAAATGGAGCTTTTAAGCCCCTCTATAATTCCCAACCCTAAAGATTCTGCTGTAGCCAAGCAGAAATATTCAGTTTCCCAAACATAAAACTCACTGAACTCTGACTCACATGGTTCGTCTCAGTCTAGAATGATAATTCCCCTCACCTTCACTTATAAAAACGCAACCTCTCTTTTAAGGCCCAACTCAAGCAATGCATCCTTCGTGAATCCTTCCCCAATCATTTAGGTTCATGACAGTTCCCAAATATAGATCACTAAATAAAAATCAGTGCAAGAAACAGCTATGATTTTCAGCTCTCCACTGAATAGTCTAGGATCCTTGGGAACAAAAACTACACTCTTATACTTCTTTCTCTCTCCCTTAGACAGATATATGAGCAGTCACCCAACTCCCAGTCTAATATTCTTTCCACTTTCTCACTTAGGCATACTTTCACTGAACATGTATTTCAAAACAGTCAAAGGATAGGCACAGGCACGTGATTTATCACTTTGCTTATTCTCAGTTGGCTCCCTTTCCACCTGCAGCTGTTCCAAATCTTTACTCTTCTACTTTAAACCACTGTTCTAAACATAACCTACTTCACCATCGCCAGAAGACCAAAGCTTCATGATCACTAATAGAAACTATCAGGTGTGAATTCTCCACCATTCTTCTCCATCCACTTAGAAATACATCAGTATTTTCACCATCCTAATCTCAGTTCCTCCTGTCTCAGTGTCCCTACTCTTTTCCCAAGTTAAGTCCTCTACCGTGTTCTTGATCCCATACTCAAAGTGCAAGGTCTCACTCTATCATTTGTTCCTTTTTCTTATCTTCAATCTCTCCCTAAGGCTCTTTCCCCTCAAAGGACAATCACACTCACTTCACTGTTCATTTATTCCATTTAGGGCCAAGCACTCTTCTGGATGCTAGAGATACAGGCAAAGTCTCTGCACTCAATGGGCAAGACTGACAACAAATAATTGAGAGCCACGGTTTTTCACAAAGATAAAAGTGCTATGAAGAAAATTCAACCGAGATGAAGTTGGAAAGAAAAGAATGAGGGGGTGAAGTGGCTGGATGTTTTGAGAAGCCTCACTGGGAAGATAACATTTAAGTGGTGACTGTTTGGAAGGAGTCAGCCATGTGAAGACCTTGAGGCAAAGTAATCTCTTAAGACAGAAAACAAAGAATGCAAAGGCCAGGCAGGAACTACCTTAGTTTAATGAATGAAGAGATAAAGAGGACCTTGTGAGGAAAACAAAATGAGCCTACTTAGGCAGTGGTAGTAAGTGAAGTTAGAGTGATAGGCAGGGACCCGGTAGGCTATGGAATGTGGATTTTATTCTACATGCAACAGGAAGCCACTAGAAGATCTTACGTAGGGAATGACATGATCTGATCATTTTCAAATCTCAAGTGTACAGTAACACAAATGTCTTTAATTTAATAGAATTAGTGTTTGCATAGTTAAATATTACTGACATGTGCTGTCTAACCTATTACTTAAAGTTAGAAAAACTTAGGAGAAATTGTCTCAACATCTGTATTTAATGCCATATCAAACATATTCTGGCTTTAAATGAAAGTTAAAATTAGAAAGCAGAAGAGGAACAAGAATTGTTAATAAACTTGATAAGCCCACACTTACCTGTGGATTTTGTTTGTTGAAATCGTTCAGAATGCACAATCAAGATTTTATTTTACCCTTTCCCAGATTTTGAACCTCTAATCCACAAAATTCTAACTCACCTCTACATGCATCTTCAAAGTCTTGGGTTATGTCCACCCAGGTTGTATTGCTTTTCTCCATCTTTTCTGGTATACTGAGCTCCCATCCTGAATCATCCTCTTCTACAGAAGCTTTCATAACCATTACGCTTGTAAAGTGAATTGGAATAAAAGAGAATATATAGCTTTCAGGCAAGAGTATTTGCAAAATATGTGTGTGTTTGCTTGTTTGTTTTCTAAGTATTGAAGTCCTACCAAACTGTTTAAGCAAAACTGAGTTTGAAGAATGTGCTGCAGAAATTTACCTTAATTTGGTTAGTCTCACGATAATGAGCACTATTTCTGTTCGTTTACTAATAACCCACCATCTACTAGGGCTCATAAAGAGTTTGCCTTCCCACTACGTTAAAAAAAAAAAAAAAAAAAAAAAGTCACACCACTGGTCCAAGCAGAACCAACTCCAGATCTTCGAACTTTCAAACACCGACCACAAACGACCAAGGTACTATTCAGGATCCCCTCTCGCAGCTCAGGACCCTATGCAGCAACTACTCAAGTCAGGGTACCCCTTCGTCTGCCCAGACCTCTCTGGTCAAACCTCTACCCTGCCGAGGCAGGACGAGCGCACAGCCTCGCCTGGGACACAGCGCGCGGGCGCGCACCACAAGGTCCCACCCGCCGGGCCCAGTGAAGGGGCGCACCTGGAATCTGGACCCGCTCCACGTCCGCCCGGCCCAGCCCCGGCCCCACAGGGCGCGGAAGCAAGGACAGGGCTGTCGCCGCGCGGGGGGCGGGCACGCCCGGCGCCGGGTCGTCGCCCGGGTAACAAGGGGCGAGGTCGGGGCCTCGGCGGGCAGCGGGCACGGGGGAAGCCCGCGGCTCCTACCTGAGGCGCGGTGAGGGCCGGGGCCGCAGGGTGACCTGGCGTCACCAGGGTCCGCCACACGCGCGGGGGGCTGCGGTTCTCGGAAACGGGAGCGGGAGGGATCTCAATGGCTCCGCAGGGGCGGTCCCTACCTACTTCTCCCGTGGCCACCCGCGACGCCACGCACCGTCCAGACCGCGGAAATAACGACGCCGCCTCCGCTACCGCTACAGCTGCCGCCGCCGCCGCCCCCTCCCCTCTCAGCCCAGCCCAACTAGCCGCGTGCGCGCATGCGTACGCCCGATGCGCGCGACTCCGCCTCCTCCCACTTACTCCCGGGGACTTCGTACTCCCCGGCCACACCCCCTCCCTTGCCATAGCCACCGTTCGGCAGGCAGGCGGCGGTCGCCTTTGCATCTCGCGGGATTACATCAATTCCGCGAGAACGAAAGCTACCTTGCTTCTCCCCTCACGTCCCGTGCTGGGTAGAGGGCACGTCCCTGTAGGGGGCGGAGCCTGAGGCCGCTGAGTTTTCCCAGCCTTACGCGGCGCTCTGGGAAATTCTTAGAAGGGTGACGTGAAGGCGGAAGGAGGTAACGGGAGTGATTTGTAGACCCTAGGAGTTGCAGAAGTGAACGAACTGCTCAGCTCCAAGAGACCCATTGAGCTGGTGCTGCCTCACGCCGGATTTATGTTTCGTGACTGCGTCTAGGGGTTTCGTGCGGGAAAATTAGAAACAAGTTATCAGCTAAATAAAGCCAGCCATTTTCTTTCATTCTTAAATGTTATAGGTTTTCCTTAAAATTTATTAATAGCGATCAGTTTTTAAATGGGGCTATGTAAATACAGCCACACGGGTAAGAAATACATCTTTACCGCTACATACCCACTAGCATGGCCAAAATTTAACAGACAATACCAAATGTTGGCGAGGACATGGAACAACTGGATGGTTCATAGGTTGCTGATGGGAATGCATAATGGTGCAACCACTTTATAAGAAAGGACAAACTCTTCCAAAGTTATCCATACACTTCTCATATGATCCGACAATGAAGACCTATCTACACAAAAACTTGTACATTGGTGTTCATAGCAACTTTATTCAAAAATTTAAAAACTGGAAACAAACCGAATGTCCAACTGGTGAATGGATAAATTTGTGGCATATCCATACAATATAATGAATACTATTTATCAATTTTAAAAGGGGATGAACTACATGTAAACATGGATGAATCTCAAAATCACGTTAAGCTAAAGAAACCAGATACGAAGAGAACAATTCCATTTATATGAAACTCTAAATAGCAAACACTATAGTGACCAAACAGATCAGTGGTTGCCTAAGGGTTCAGGAAGGATGGACTGGGATATGGCTAGGTGATGTGAAGTGATAGAAATATTCCGTATCTTGATTGCAGTAGTGGTTATACGGGTGAATACTTTTGTAAAACTCCCTGAAATATATATTTACAATATGTCATTTTGTCTGTAAATCAGACCTCAAAGTTGATTTGTTTAAAAATAAAGAATGCATCTTTCTCACACAAAAAATAATGTTTCCTGAGGGCAGGGCCTTTGTTTTGCTCAGAGCTGTATCCCCAGCACCTATTAGGGCAGTGGTTGGCATACAGTAGGTACTCTCTAAATATTTGTTGAATGACTGAATACTATGCCCTCTTGCATTTTAAAGGAATCATACCTTTAGTATCTTCCAACTTTACCTAGTCCCCTTCATTCCCCATTTCCTCCCACTGATATTCTCATTTCTCTGTTCCTTTCCAGCAAAACTTTTCAGATAGACTATATCGCCTCACCTCCCATTCCTTCTACACTTTTCAGTTTCCTTAAAACAAGTAAAAGCACTTGAGATTTTTGACTTTGTAGAAATGGAAGGTGATAACCTCCTTAATATGTGCCTACAAGATAGCTGTCATTGATCCTAGTCATACAAAAGCTGTTAAAATACTGGCCTGCCATATAATCACATTTTCAGAGTGTAGGACAAGAAGACAGTCCCTCTAGAATTAGGAAATACATTGAGGATGACAATGTAGAAAAAAATTACAGTAAGATAATTCTATATGTTGATTCGCAAACAGTTTGATCATCTTTGTAGAGGCCAAAGAGATAGAAAATGATGGATTAATTGCATGTGAGTTGTTCATAGTTTATATATATATATAAATATGTAAATTTATATATATATAGTGGCAAAAACTGATACAGTACAAAAAGAGTCTCATTTTTTGGAAATAAAAGTTTTCAGAACTAAAAAAAAAAAAGTCACCAGAATGGGGCAAGAAGGGAAACTGGATTTTTGCAATTTCTTTACTAAAACTAATTTATCTGAAATCCAAATTAATTTTCACATGTTCCTTAATTAATTTTCTCTGTGCCTTAACAATTTTCTCCAAAAAAGAGTGCTTTATGGTGCTTCACAGTGTTTAAAAATGAACATTTTAGACAGACTACATGATGAATTAAGGGATGCATTGACACTTGGTCTACCAAAACAAGTCTGTAAATACAGAGTAGATGGGCATTTTGGGAGAACTGGAAGCTAACTCCTACATGGCTAAATCTTGGTTTTGCTAACAAGTTAAGTCCTAATTATTCCAACACTTGTGTTGAGAGGATATTTAGCTTGATGACATCACATTGTGCTGACACCAAGAACCAGTTTTGAGAGGGCTTGATAAGAAGTAGAGCTGCAAGTCAAAGTGGATTTTGCTTTTGACTATATTCAATTTTACCACTAGGCAAAAGAAAAGGAAACAGAAAGAGTAAAAAATCCTATTGTATCTTGAGACAGAAAGAAACCTGGCATTGTTATTTTTTATTAAATATAGGCAGTAAGTGGTTAGTTAGTCTTATTATATTTATGTTCTTTTAAAAAGGCTCACATTTACCCTAGCCAAACACCACAGAAAAGTCTGCAGCCCCACAGTTGCCAACAAAGGACAAGTGGGGAACCTGGACTTCTTCCCTTGCCAGGCTGTAATGAGGTGCCCTGAGACTTCCACACGGGGGTGCCAGAGAAGGCAGAGTGAAGAGTCAGGACTACCACCCCCGCGGGGTAGTTATGAGCCCCCTATCCCCACAGTGTGAGTGGAGACCATGGCAACAGCCTGGACTTCCTCCCCTGCCACACACACACACACACACACACACACACACATTGGGGTGCTGTCAGAGGTCTAGTGGAAAGTCAGGACTTTGACCAGCACACAGCTGGAGAGAGCCCACTCCCGCCCCTCACACCCCACCTCCGCCCACATCGTCAGTGGAGGCCACATGGGGACCAGTAATGAAGCACCCATGCCCCTCCAAGGCAGGGTAAGCAGCAGAGGCCTGAATTCCCATCCCCAGAGGTGAGAGGATGCTAAATATAGAACCTAGACTTCCACCCCCATTTGGGGGAAAGGGGGTAAGGCTTGTATTTATGTATCTTAAGAATTCACAGTAATCGAATAGAGTAGGGAAAAAAAGTTCAAATTGCTGTATAATGCTTATATTTAACAAAAATATTGTTACATTTCTCACATTTTAGTTGTGCTACTATTAATTACTACTAATTGCCACTGATTACTAGTCTTACTGTTTTTGTTTAAATAACAGCATTTATATAACTGAAATTATACATTCTTTATTTCATTTAACATTTTTATAGTTTTATGTTAAAGTACTAACACATGTGCATAATTTTTTATATTATGAGCTTTTTTGGGTACAACTGTGTCGTGGGTTGGATCTTTAAAAAGATGGCACCCTATTTTATAGAATGAATGTACCATAATTTATTCAATCAGATTTCTATTGATGCATATTTAAAGTTGTTTCCGGGCTTTTACTATTAGAAATAGTGATTCCATGAGTAGCTTTGTGCATATGCTTTTTCATAGTTTTACCTGTTAGATATTGGTTAGATTCCTATAAGTAGAATTGAGGTCTAAGTATATATGAATACCTAAATTGGCTATTGCCAAATTCCTTTCGATTGAATTTGTCCCTTTTATAATTTCCAGCAGCAAAGTATAAGAGTACCCTTTTTCCTATAACCAATACAGTATGTGGTTAAACTTTTGGAAATTTTACCAAACTGGTAAGTAATAAAAGTGAAATTTAAGTATAGTGCTCACTTGCATTCTTTTATTATTAAAGAATAGGTAATAGGTAGAGAATCTCAAATCTATTTAAGCATTATTTACATACCTTTTTCTGTGATCTTTTCCTATCTTTAGATCATTTTTCTATAGGATTATTGGTCATTTTTTTCTACTTTAAAAAGCTCTTTATATATTAACTCTTTGTGCTTTTTTTTTTTTTTTAAGATTTATTTATTTATTTATCCCCCCCTTGCTGCTTGTGCTTGCTGTGTCCATTTGCTTTGCATTTTTCTGTGTCTGTTTGTCTCCCTTTTGTTGCGTCATCTTGCTGCACAAGCTCACTGCGCCATGCAGGCCGTCAGCTCACCACGCCATGCGGCCGACTTGCCTTCACCAGGAGGCCCTGGGCCCAGGGCCTCCCATGTGGTAAACAGGAGCCCAACCAATTTAGCCACAGCCGCTTCCTTCTTTGTGCTTTAAGGTGCATTTTTTCACCAGTATGTCATTTGTTATTTCATTTTGCTTTTGGTGGTTTTGTTTTTGCCACAAAAGTATTTTTTTAGCCAAGTCTATCAATAAATATGTCCTTGAGAACTTGGGTATTATCAAGATCTCAAAAGAAGACAGCGTCAAGATGGAAGCTGTCTCAGAACTGAGTCCTGAGAAACCACAACATTTAGAGATCAGGTAGAGAAGAGGACCGTGTAAAAGACTCAACATAAAAACAGTGAAGCAGGAGAAAAACCAGAGTTTGGTTCACTGAATCCAAGAAAGATATTAATACTTAATTATCTCCTTAATAACATACATAATGTAACTTATAACATTTTTCTTTTTAAAAACCTTTTCAAGTCATTTTTATAGGGGGGCGGATGTGGCTTAAATGATTGGACGTCCATCTGCCATATGGAGGGACCTGGGTTCGATCCCCGGGACCTCCCAGTAAAATAAAAAAATATATATAGAAGGTGCATGGGCTGCCAGGCTCTGTGTGCCGGTGAGCTGCCAGGCCCCAGGAGCCATACAGCAAGATGATGATGTAAAAGGAGAGAGACAAGACAAGATGCTCCGAAAGCTCCAAAAACCAGGAGCCAAGGTGGCGCAGATGGCTAGAACACCTCTCTCCTACATCGGAGGTCTTCAGGATTGAATCCTGGTGAAGACTGGAGGAGGAGGATGAGAAGAGATGAAACAGACACAGAGACTTGCCCAGCAAATGGGCACAAAACAGCAAATGGGGAAGGGGGTTTTAAAATGGATCAAGTAAATAAATAAATCCTTAAAAAAAAAAAAAAAAAGTCATTTTTATAAACAATGTTAAAGTGGTTTTTTGGCACATATCAATAAGTGGATTTTTTAAATAAAATGATTATATATACATTTCTTACATTTTATTAATGAATTGTCTAAGGCATATATACTGACACTCAAGCATCTGTCAAAAGGGAAATGAATGAAATGAGTTAGAAAATTAATAGAAAGGACATAACAATACTAAAAAAAAAAACCTTAGCTTAAGAAACTTATTCGAATAAGTGAGCAAATTTGAAAATGAATAGATATTTGATGATAGTATTTAAGTTTTGTTTGTTTGTTTGTTTTGGTAGGATCGTGGTTCTGTAGTAATCTTTTAAATTTATTCTCATTTTAAGAGGTCCATACTGAAATAAGTATTTATTATTTATTAATAATAAATTAATAAATTTATTTATTAATTAAATAAATAATGTCTGGTGTTGGCTTTACAATTATCCAGTGGGACTAGGAGCAGAAGGGCAGAGGGAATAGCCTTGGTTAATAATTGTGGAAGATGGTGATGGAATGGATATAAGAGTTCATTACACTATTCTCTCTACTTCATGCTTGATTTTTAATAAGTTGAGATTTTTTCATAAGTTTTTTGAGACACAAATATCCAGATTTGTCCCTGTTGCCTTTACTTCATTGGAGAAATGAACATGTCTGCTGTATTACCATCTTTCCAGCAATATGAATATCAGGAAACATTGCAACAAGTGTGTTGCTACAAAAATCAAACGTGTATGGAAACTGGAAAGTTTATTGGGAAATTTGAATTGGTCTTCCCTTAATTGTTACAACCTTACTGTTGAGTGGCCTAAATTTTTTGTGGTCTCAATTTTATTTCAATAACCACTACATTTATTCTTGTTATAAAATCAATATGTTTCAACAGGAAAAGATTAGCCATGAAAATAAGCAAAAAGAATATAAAAATCACCAGTAAGCCCATGCTCAAAGACAGTCTTTGTTCACACTGTGGAACTTAACTATTCGTTTTTTCCATGCATATATATGCTTTTATCTTGTTTATTAAACATACTGTTTTTATCATATTTTTAAATTCAAAAAGGATTATATCTTTTCACTTTAGTAAAAGTCACTCTAAAATATTCACACAAATGTGTTCTACTCAGGATTCTTTTAAGTCTCACTCATCTGATTATTTCTCCTTTCTAATTTCTGATCTTATCAATGTTTATTCTCTTTTTTAATATCAGGCTTGCAAGAAGGTTGCAAGAAGATTTTCTGTTTGAGTTCCTAAAAGTCAGCTTTTATTTTTTAATCCTTCCTATTTGTTTTCCAGTTCATTAATTTCATGTTTTTCCTTTATTAATGACTTCTCACACTCTTTTGGTAATCCTCCCCTAATTTCATGAGATGAGTAATTGGTTCCTTTAATTTTCATCAGTTGTATTTAATAATGAAGGCATTTGAGACCACAAATTTTCTTTCTATAGGCTTTGGTTATAATGTGTTCCTATTTCCATTGATTTATTTCATTTCTATTTTAAATTACTCCTTGATCCAATGGTTATTTTAAAGCATTTAAAAATTGAGCGGGTCAGTTTATTATTTATTTTGAATTTTGACTAAAAAGGTCCCTAAAGCACTGAAATTTCATTATGTGTTGAAATGTGAGTCTATTTTCATTGCTTCATCTATTTTGTTGGGAGTTGAGTGAACTGTTTGAATCTGAAAATTTACATCTTTAAGTTCTGGGGAATTTCCTTAAATTTGCTATATCCTACCATCTTTTTCCTCTGTCCTCAACTTCTAGAAATCTTATGATTCAGATGTCAAATTTCCTGAACTGGTCCTTTAATTTTGCAATGTTTTGTGTTTTAAATGTTTTTGCTTTATTTACTGAGACAGTCCTTCAATTTAATCTTTTAAACTTTATATTGAATTTCATTTTTGCTGTCACTTTATTTCTAGGACATCTTTTTTTGTGCTCTGAATGTTTCTTATTTTCTCGTATCTCTAATGATATTTTACTCTTTTCCATGCATAATTTGTTTCCCAAGTTTGTTTCAGGCTTTCACATTAGTAGCTTCCTTCAGGATAGCAGTTCTTGGCTACATATTGAACCATGAGGTTCCAAAGAGGGTATCTGAGCCTCTGTGCCCAGGGCAGGAGCTTGTCAAATGTTGGGTGATCTTTGCTGGACTATTCAGTTGGTGAAACTTTGGTATAATTATCTTTAGGTCTTTGTCTTGGGCTGGTCAGATTTCCCAGAGAAGAGGCTTCTGATTCAGGGCCTTCATGTATGGCTATGTAAGCTGGGCACTACACAACTCCAGGAGATGCCATTCACATACACTACATATATAAATGCTCCCCAAGAACAGTGCAACCCTGCCCCCCAAACCTGTTTGGGAGTATATAAGCTAGCGCCAGCTATCTGGAATGGAAGGTGAATGGGAAGCTGGGGAGGGGGAATCTCAATATCCATTAAATTAACATTTAATCTCCCTTTTTCATAATGTACCCTCCCCCTCATCTGTTCCAGTGCTCCTTCCCAACCTGGTCCCCAGCCCTTCCTTGCTACAGTTTCTCTCCTTTACCATTTTCAGTCTTCTACAGGAGTTGAAGAGGAGCAATCACAAACCATATAGATTGGGGAGATCTCAGAACTTGGTGCTTCTTAAAAAGACTCCCTTGTTTTTAGCCTAACCCTAATTACCACCCTCTGGAGTCACCTGATGCCACCAGTTTTGGAGTCTTCTGGACAGTTCTATGATAAAAAGTGGCTGGCTTCTTGCTCTTCCTCCCAGCTGGCTCATGATCCACTTTTCTTGGGTCTGCTAAGTCATTACTCCCATCCTGTTGCTTCACATCTTAAAAAATGTTATTGCTGGTTTTCCCACCCATTCTCTTTGTCCTTGTAATTGTGTGCCTTTTTACTTCATTTTGTGGAGGTTACCACTTTGTCCAATCTTCCGCAATTGACAGGGTGTCTGACAAATATCCTGAACTTGCTAAATTCCAGTTTCCTCATTTGTAAGACAATGACTTTACACTGCTTGTGTTGTTAGAATCAGAGTGTTGTGAATTGTAAAATTACACATTGAAGGCAATTGTTTTGATTGTCTGATGTGAGGGTTATTTAGTACCACTTTATTACATTATCTAGGTATAGAAATTACTTCATTTTCATCATACTAAGACTCATGAATGCGTATCCCAGTTTTAAACATATTTGAGGAAAAGGACCTTTATTTTATATGGCCATCTCTTCAAAAATCCATTCCAGTGACTAAAGTTCATAAAGTTATTACTTGTTTCAAAGTAAGGCATTTGGGCTTCAGCTTCTGTACTAGTTCTCAGCATAAAGGGAAAAATCATTTCAGGTTGTTTGAAAAGAGGCCTTTCAAGACGCTTGAAAATTTACATTAAATCTCTTGTGAGAGTTAGCCCTGAGATAAAATGTGAAACTTATTCTAAAATAGATTGAACCCAACATGCTTGCATGAGACTTTATAAATTTCTTTATTCTTTAAACATGACTTTAAATGCTATAAGTGATCAAGTTTCCATTTTAAAGACATGAAATGCTACTTGTCAGTGCCACGGACAAGTTCACTTGGGTGGAGAAATTTGTTTCATAGTTTGAGGCTAAAAGTCCAATACTCAAGGTATCATCAAGCCATTCTTTCTCTGAAGTCTATAGTATTCTGGTGGTAGCTTGCCAGCAATCCCTAACTCAATCTCTGCCTCCGTCACATGGCTGTCTCCATCTGACTGTCCAAATTGCCTTTGTGTTTAAAAACTCCAGTCATATTAGATTAAGGCCCATTCTGATTCAGTTTGGCCTCCCCTTAACTAATAGCCTCTTCAAAGATCCTATTTTCAAATGACTTCTCATCCACAGGACTGGGAGTTAGGGCATGATCATGTCTTTAATGGGGTACCTGATTCAGTCTACTAACACTGCTTTAATCTGTGCAATCCCAAAAGATCTAAAGTCTTTAGAGAAATCTGTCAAAGCGAAGAAAGTTTGGGCAAGTCAATCAAACATAGACTATCATGAAGAGAATTTATTTATAGAATGGTATATTTCCATCTTTCTGTGCTGGTTATTCTTAAGATACACTTGAACAGAGGCAAAAGAGATTTACTCACAATGGTGTTACTAAATGTGGATATATAATGTGAAATTAAGTCTAAGACTAGGATTCATTCAAAATTGGAAGGAATAGCTGAAGAATTCAGAATGAAAGCCAATCTTTCAATCTTTCTTATAAAATGATTGCCAAAATAATTGAAAATAATCCAGAAAATATACTAGCCAAAATAATTGGGGAAAAAAATCCAGAGAATTTACTAGCAAGTGCATAGGGAAGAAAAGAGCATCCATTACAAACTATGATTAATAACCTTTCAGTCCTGTTCTAGTCTTTTTTGCTTTAGGGACATTCAAGCACCAGCATTACTGCAGATATAGCAATATAAAATTTGGAGTTAACAAACTATAATATCAGCACGAGTGTTGGAATATCTGAAGTTATACCAAAGCCTCATAACTTCCAGGTTCTACAAAAATCTAAGGTGTGAGAGTCCCTTCCACATATATATCACAATTTAAACAGAGACAACTTGAAAGACACTGCAAGATATTTACAACATTGTCATTCTTTCATTATTGGTTCTTTCTTCCTGGCAGCTAATTTAGATTAGGCAAGATATAAAATGCCTAACTATTAGGATTTTTGTGTAGGTCTCCCATTTCTCCATTTCTGCACATTCCTTTGTGTTCTGCTAATGGAAAACAGCATTTATGTTGAAAATTTCACTATAATATAACCCCTAAAAACTGCATTTTTTTTTGTTTTTTTTTTTTAGGAAGTAATGGGGACTGAGCTACATCTGCTCCCCAAAACTGCATATTTTGAATCTTCACATGGTGCTAGTCTCTACTTAATATGAGAAAAATAAAGAAAAATTATTTTTTATCAAGTCCATCACTGCATTCCATATTACTTTCTTTTTGATACTTTTTCTGAGTACTTATAACTTAAATATTTATTAAGCACCTTTTTCTGTACCAGGCACTCTTTTAGGCCATGGGGATAGCTCTGTGTACAAAACAAACAAGATTCTTGTACCTGTAGAAAGGATAACTTAAGATAAAATTTTCTGCTTATTATAAAAATAAATTTAAGCTAATTGGAGGCAATTTGGTAAAACAAAGAACAGGGAAAACTAATTCCACCTGAACACAATTATTAGCATTTTGGTCTATTTCTAGTCGTTTATTCTCTCTGCCAGGAGACAATGACAAGTTCAATACATGATCCTACATGGGATCCTACATGGGATCTAGCAAGGGCAGAGAAAAGGCTCAAAGGGACATTGGAACATAAGAAAAAATGGAATATAGATTGTAAGCTTTAAATCAATGCTAAGTGACTTGAACTTTAATTGCAATTAAGGTGGTTACATAAGTGAATATCCTTGTTCTTAGGAAGTTTACACGGCACTATTAAGTGCTCAAGGAGGATGATGTATTCAGTCTACACTCAAATGTTCAGAAAATAGATAGACTGTTCAGAAAATGGGTAGACATGTAGACAGAGACAGAAATATGGCAAATGTAGCAAAAAGTTAAAATTGGTGGATCTGGGTATGTGGGGGGATACAAATGTGTTGGAGTTCTCATATGCCCTCACAAAAACTTGCGCACAAATATTCATAGCTCCACTATTCACAATATCAAAAGTTGGAAAGAACCAAAAGGTTTGTGACAGTTTGAAGTTTTGTGAATCACAGAAAAGATCATGTTCTTTGAACTAATCCATTGCTGTGGGTGGGGGACCCTTTGATTGCATTTGATTCAGTTAAGGGACCTTTATATTAGATTCACTTGATTAGATCAATTTAGGACTTTCTTGCTGGGGTCTTATATAAACTGAGAACTGGAAGCAGAAACACACAGAGAAAGAAAGCTGCCTTTTTTACCCTGCCACATGAGAAAGGACTCCAGGATTGCCTGCAGCTGCAGAAAGGCAAAGAAGCCCCAAGATGCAGAGAGAGAGGCCAAGAGAAACCTTGAGAGGCTAGCCCCACAGAGCAGCCCAAAGCTGAAGAGATGAGCCATGCCACATACTTGATCACTCACAGCTGAGCTCAGGGAGAAAGTGGCCTAGAGAAGGAAGAGACCCAGATGGAGAGTGACCATTTTGCCTCACCATGTGACAGGACTCCAGGGTCCAGCAGCCAACCTTTGGTAAGAAAGCATCTCTGATGAGGCCTTGATTTGAACATTTTTTACAGCTTTGGAACTGTAAACTTTTACCCCAATACATCAATGTAATAAAACCCAACACATTTCTGGTATTTTTGCATTGGCAGCCTTAGCACACTACAACAATGTCCATCAATTGATGAATGGATAAATGTGGTATAGTCACACAATGGAATATTGATCAGCAATAAAAAGTAATGAAATACTGAATCATGCTATAAGAGATGAACCCGGAAAGCATTATGGTAAGGGAAAGAAGCCAGTCACAAAAGGACCATATATTATATAATTACATTTATATTTAATGTCCAGAATAAGCAAGTCTAGAGAGATAGGAAGAGGGATAGCCTAGACTGGGGGTAAGATTGAGGAGTGACAGCTAAGGGGAGTGGGGTTTTTTTGGGGGTAATAAAATACTCTAAAATTGATTGTGATGGTGTTGCATTTCAACGAACATACTAAAAGCAAATGAATTGTACACTTTAAGTGGGTGAATTTTATGGTATTGGAATTATATCTCAAAGCTGTTAAATAACTTAGGGTAGCAGGGTATAGGAATGGGGAGTGACAAGTGGTTACAGAGGAATTTTGGAATGATGAAAATGTTCTAAAATTGGACAATGGTGATGATTTCACAACTCTGTAAACTTACTACAAATCAGTTAACTGTACCCTTAAAATGGTGAATTTTAAGGTATAATACAAATTATACCTCAAGAAAGTTATTTTAAAAAGTAAATGTCAGAGGGCTTGGGCTTCAAGCTCAGAGAGGCAAGAAACATTCTTGATCAGAACCCAAATTCCTGGAATTGTAATGCTTCCTGAAGCAGAATGTAAGGTAGCATATTTTGTGGCCAGTCTAAGGAGATTTGTGGCCTCCCACAATGCCCAAAGACAAATCTGCTAGCAACAGTATCTTTTAAGTTCCAGCTAACTAGTTGTCTGTTGATTTTCAACTGGGTAGGTGGCAAAGAATGGGAGACTTGGGAAGATGAGCATTTCTCCTTGGCTGTACCCCATCTCCAGAGTACTATCATCATCCCTTCATAGACTCTGCACACAGCCAGCCCACACTCCCAGTGTGGATCTCTGGTCTTGGTTCAGGAGCGGGTGGAGTGGCCCTCATGCACATGCTGGGAGCATGCATGCCTGGCCCAATCTGTCTGGTGGTGGCCTGAGGGACTCACTGTCCCAGAACTTGCCCTGCATGTAGAAAGTGGCTCACCAAGTTCTCCTATAGAACACTGTGGGACAACAATCAAGTGGCTTCCTGGGGCAATGAATTGCTCGCTATAGAAACTAGACTGCAGTGCCTGGGACCTCAAGGGAAGATTTTCATAGGGAAGGGGCAACATTTGTAACTGTGTAAACAAGGTTATTCCTAGGGCCCAACCGTGCATGCCCAAGGCAAGATACAGGTGCAGAAAGGACCAGGGAGGGCCCTACACTTTGGCCAGCAGCTTTTCCCTAAACATTATATGGATAAGCCCTGAAGGACAGCCTAAGCCCAGGTCAATCTGCAAAGACTAGGAGAGTGCTTTTTTCCCTCCCATTTTGTTAGTTCCTAGCATTCAAGTAATGTGCTGGTACAACATAACATGAGTTGGTACGTCATGAGGTGGTACAACATGAGCTAGTATAACATAAGCTGTATATAAACTTAAGGAACAGACTCCACAGAGTTTAAATTCCAGTGATAACACATTAAAATATCAAAATGTCCAAGTATCAACAAAAGATTACAAACCATACAAAGAAACAGGACATGATGGCCCAGGCAAAGGAGAAGATTAAAGTATTGAAAACCGTCAGTGAGGAGGACCATACTTGGGACATTCCAGACAGATGGAAGAAGAAGGAGGAGGAGGAGGAGGAAACAACTATCCTATATATGCTCAGAGAGCTAAAGGAAAATATGGACAAAGAGCTAAAGGAAATCAGGGAAATGGTAGATGAATATGAAAATCAATAGCAAGATGGGAATTATGAAAAGGAACCATATAGAGTTGCAGACCACAGTTACAGAAATTTAAAGTTCCTTAGAGGAGGTCAACAACAGATTGGAGCTGGAAGAAGAAAATGAAGCTCGCTAGTAAAATAGGAAATCAATAGATGGATCTGAAACCTGGCTAGAGGCCCATGTGGAAATCAATACCCCAAGATGGCTGCTAGAAGATCCTCAGGAGATTTCTACTACCCAGAATGAGATTCCCAGAGATTCCCAGGAGAAGCCCCAGGTATTCTCCAGGGACATTATAATTGGGCCCACCCAGGGGATTGATGGGTGGGGTAATCAATCAAAACAGCAAATACCTGGGACTCCTCCCATGTCATTAGCAAAGGGGTGGAATAATTAACAGTTTAAAAAGCAGGCGCAAAAGCTTTTTCGGAGCTCTGCTCCCTGCTCCCTGTTCTCTTCTCCCTGATCCCGGCTCCCACTCTTCTCGGCCCTCATGGCTTCTGTGCCCTGCTCTCGCCGTGTCCCCCCTGCATGGATCAACATGCAAGTAAAGCCTGGGCATTTATAATCTATAATGGGAAATTGTAGTCTATAAATCAACCCTCTTTATCACTCTTCAGCCCCTTACCCTCTACCAGGGACCTGTGATCTGTTATTTTCTCCCATTTCTCTTCCCTCCCCACCTTAATAAATTACTGGCCTAACTAACCTGACATGTTCTGAAATTCATTTCTGCATCATAAATCAAGAACCAAGATTAAATTTGGTAACAAAAGGATCAATGACTTTGAGGATAAGACAATTGGAATCATCCAGTCAGAGGAGCAGAAAAAAGAATGAAGAAAAGCGCACAGAGCCTGAGGAACCCTATCAAATGTACCAATATACATAGTGTGGGAGTCCCAAAAAGAGAAGAGAAAGGGACAGAGAGAATATTCAAAGAAATAATGGCTAACACTCCAAGAATAATGAAAGACTTGAATGTATACCATCTAAAATGCTCAAACGTTTCAAAAAGGATACACTCAAATAGATCCACATTATTATAATCAAATTGTTCAACAGCAAAGATAAAAAGAATTCTGCTGCAAGAGAAGCAAATTGTCATATACAAGGGAGCTTCAATAAGATTGTATAAATTTGTCATCAGAAACCATGGAGGCAAGAGACAATGCGAAGACATATTTTAAAATGATGTAGGCAAAATTGTCAACCAAGAACTGCATACCTGGCAAAATATCTTTCAAAAATGAGGGAGGAATTAAAACATTTTCCAAGAAAAACAAAAACAAAGATTTAGAGAGATCATCACCACTAGACTGACCCTATGAGAAATGCTAACGGGATTTTTACAGGTTGAAAGGAAAGGGCACTAGACAATTGACTGAAGATACATGAAAAAATTAAGATCTCCAGTAAAGATAATGACATGGGTAAACATAAATACCAATACTATTATTCTTTTGGTTTATAACTCCTCTTTTTACTTGCTACAGAATCTAAAAGCAAATGCATAAAATGTAATGGTAAATCAATGATTAGGGGCTCATAATGAATACATATGTAACCTGTAACAAAAACTACATAAAGGTGGGAAAATGGGGGTATAAGGAACTTAGCTTATGTATTCCATTAAAATTAAGTTGATATGAAAGCAAATGAGATTGTTATAGATTTAGGATGTTAAATGTAAGCCCCATGGTAACCACAAAGAAAATAGAGAATATGCAAACTCAGAAACAAAGTACAGTACAGATTATTAGGGATGGGGAGCAAGGCCAATGCGGAGTTAGTGCAAAATGAGTGCAGG
>JAQZBX010012638.1:0-40960 GCA_029593785.1 Cabassous unicinctus | reverse complement strand
TTTTTTTTTTTTAAGATACTTTGACTACATAAATGTTACACAGAATATACAGGGGATTCCCATATGCCCCACTCCCCACAGCTCCCACATTTTCCCACATTAGCAACATCTTTCATCAGTGTGGTACATTCATTTCAAATGATAAACCAATTTTGGAGCACTGCCACTAAGCATGGATTATAGTTTACATTGTACTTTACACTCTCTCCCATTCAACTCTGTAGGTTATGGCCGGATATATAAAATGGCCTGTATCTGTTGTTGTAATGTCATTCAGATGAAAATCAATCACTTTTAGCAATGAAAGATCTTGGAGATGGTCTTCTCTAGATGCTTACTATATAGATATAAAGACATTCAAGCCGAAAGAGATAAGGACTTACCAAAGCTCCACAGCTGATTTTGGCATTACTGGAACTACAACCCAAATATTCATTCCAGTAATCTAGCTTCTATTTATCCCACAGTGGAACTATTCACATCTCCCCTCATATAACCAACTGTCTGTTCCTGGGGAAGAGGAACTCCAAAGCTCTTCAGAATTCAGGGCCAGCCTTTCTAACCATAAGAAAAGACAAATGTATTAATCAGTGTTCTTCAGAGAAACAGAACCAACAAGACATACATACAAATATATATGTATATTAATTTTAAGAGGTTTCTTATAGGAACTGGCTCATGCGACTCTGGAAACTGGCAAGTCTGAATTCCATAGGACAGGCCACAATTGGTATCTCCAATGAAGGTTTCAATGAATTCCACAGGAAAAACTGGCTGGCTGAGGTAGAGATAGCAATTATTCTTTCTGACTGCTCTCCCTTTAAGGCCTTTCATTGACTGGAAAAGGAGGTTTCTCTCATTGCTGGAGGCAATCTTCTCAGTTGACTGCAGAAGTCATCAGCCACAGATGCACTCAACCGACTGATGATTTAAATCCATGGAATACCCTCACAGTAACAATCAGGCCAGTGTTTGCTTGACCAAACAACTGGACTCCATAACCTAGCCAAGTTGAACGTGAACTTAACCATCACACCAAGACACAATTTCTCCCCCTGCAAAGCACCACATGATCTGGCCCCTGACTAATCCCATCTCCCTCATGTCTCCTCATGGCTTGCTCCACTCCAGCCACAATGGCTTTCTTGCTCACCTCCAACAAGCTGCTTCCAAGCTTAGGGTCTCAACACTAGCAGATCCTCTGTCTAACCTGTTTTCCCCTAGACCTATGCATGGTTCGCTCCTTCTCATTGTTCAGGCATCTGCAGGTGTCACCTCCTCAAAGAAGCCCTTCCTAACCATCCTAACCATACCTCTCCCTGTCACTGAGTTTCCAGGTACCTGTGTTTAAAACCATGTAAGTGTTGTGGGGGCTGAAACTTTGCCTTATTCACAACTCTATCTCCAGTCCAAGAACACACCTGCACACGGGAAACACACGTTCTTAGAATGAATAGATGAATGACTATATGAAAGACAAAGGAAAGGTGAACTAATACTTTGGGGTGGTTCCACAGCTTGATGCTGGAATCTTTTCATTTTTATTTTTATAAAATTGAAGGGAAAAGAAGGCAGCTGTGAATTTAGAACACAACACCTCTTGGCTTCTGTCTAGAGATTATCCCCTGGGTGCTTCTGATACAAGGCCATTATCAAGAAAACAAAAATAACCAACTTCCAGCCTACTCAAGATACCCAAGAATTCAGGATCAAGTCAGAATATATCTGAAAGTTCATCTGATTCTGCCAGCACTAGTTCCACAGTGAATTTTGGGGGCATGTGAATGATACATTTTATTGAAAAAAAATTTCCAAGACTCCCTTCTAAATCCAACTCCATGGCCTTTTTTCCCTAAAGGGCAAAACATGAACCTGTTCCCAAGGTATTTAGCAATATTTTGGAACAGGTAATCCAGTAAAGAGAATCATTTGTATCCAGGATGCCTCAACCTGCCCCTCTTTCTAAGCACTTAACTTATAGATGACAACCTTCCTACCAGATGGCTGTTCTATTACAGCTAAAAAACTTACCTCCAATATAATTAAGACAACAAACAAAACTGAGAGCAATGTTTAAGCCCACATTTAAGGAAAGCAAAGAGGCTGTGTCATGTAAGTGGGAGCAGAGAAAGAATTTGCTATGCTCTCTATCTCTGCTACCCTTGGCATCTTTTCAAGGTTGCCAGAGCATGGCACCATAATAGGGGCTTAGTGTATACTGATTTAATGATTGAAAAAATGCCTAAAACTTAAAAAAACTACATTGTCACAGCCACGCAATGCAAGTCAACTCCCATCTACCAGAGGTGTGTGCTGTGACTTTAAACTTGGGCTTAAGCACCTACAGGTAACCTCTCTCAGGCCCAACTTCCACACCTGTAAAATGGAGCAAACAACTCCCTTGCAGGGCTGTTGAGAAGATCAAGAAAACCGTTAGTTTTTCATAATTCCCCAGGAATTATTCCTTACCAGTGTTTGACTTTAGCTCTGATCAATGTGGTGCCATCACCTCCTTTCTACAGACCCCTAGTTTTTGAAGCAGGATGACAAACCGATGACAGCTGCACACATGACCCTCAGACCATCTGTCTTCCTAATAAAGAACTAATGGTTTTTCTGCCATTGCTAAGCCTATCCCACAACTTTGAGTTAAAGACTAGCCCTGAAAGATACAGCATGGGCAGCACAAATTCAATCATCTCCACCATATGTGGCTTCATCTTCCACAGTTTTTTCCAGTCCAGGCATGGCTCACCTGGGCAGGGGCAGGTCCTGCTCTCCGAATTTCACTGTAGTTTGGGGGACTTCTGAATCCAACAAAGAGCAAGATTTGAGAATACCACATTCATTCTACACCTGACCCCAACCAACCACATCTGCTCTGAGGGCACACCAAATTTCTGAAAAGAAACCCAATCACCTGTGCTACCCTGCCTTTCCACTCTGGAGTATGCCTTCTAGAGAAACAGGATCACGGGAAGTACAAAAGCCATGAGCTCATGCCAAGGCAGCTAAAGTCACTTGATTGTGATGTAAAACTAGATTTCTCCCAGTCAGTGACTGGGAAGTTTTAGGACAAGAATTACTTTTTAGAGCAGGTGTTCTTAACAAGGGGTCCATGAGCTTGAATTGAAATTCAAAAAAACGTTATTCTTGTGGGGACGTGTTGGTGTGGGTGTGATATAGTTATTAAATAATACACAGTATGGTGTGGACTTAGTAAGGGTTTTCACCTGACTGGCAAAGGGGTCCGTGTAACAAAAAAGGTTAAGAACCCCTGCTTTAGAGGTCTTCCCAGACTGCACCTTCCAGTGTTAAAGATTATAACAATTCATTTGACTTCGAAGACCTGAAGTAGTACAGCTGAATACCCATTCTCCCACCCCCCACACCAACAGGAAAGCCCATCAGACACCAGCTTTCACTGCTGCTAGGGTACTTGCTGTCTTCAATATATATGATACTCCTCAACTAGATGCCATTTTATTTACACATCTCCTCCCCTAGTCTTGGAAAATTCTCCCTTTAGTCCTCAGCCAAACCACATCCCTATTTCAAACCACTCCAAACTCTCACCTCCAAAGAGTTCTGCCAGGCTGTACACCTGGCTCCAATTACTCCAGCAACAAGCCCCTCTAGCTCCCAGCCCCACATCCTTCCAACATGCCTGATTACTTAACACTTATGTGTTTGTCCCGGCCCAGCTGTAGTTGATTAAGTATATTTGGTTTGTTTCTATCTGCGTGTTCAGGGCAATGATATGTTTCTATGTTTCTGTCCACTATGTTTACAGGTGTTGTTCTTTGCCCTCAGCCCACAGAGCGGATCTTTAGCGCCCCAAGGCTGCTTCCGTCCTCTCTCCCACAATGCTTTGCAGCGGTGCACAGGAAGTGAGGGCTGCCGAGGCTCAACATCCAGCTGCCTGGTTCTAATTACGCTAGGAGGGGCCTTCGCTCAGCAAAATGAAATGATTAGTAGCTCTAATCTTATGTATTTCAATAAATAAAAAGGAAGGGAAGAGAGAGATTCTTTGTGTATATTCTGTCCTGATGAAACTGTTAGAGCTATATGGAAAATCATGAAGCTTTACTGTGCTGGGCAGTAAGATCTAAGCAATGAAACTCAAAAGCATTTTCAAAGAATTAGGAGGCCAGATTTGCCCCCAGACCCGTTAATCCTACTTAATCCAGGTTTTTAAAAAAAAACACATAATAAGACATCAGACACCCTTGGTTTACATTTCAGCTATTCAGTGATTGCTTATCCACTGTACACTGAGGGTTTAAGATATTTTCTAGTTTAATAATTCCAGAAACACTTTCAACTCTTATTTTCAATGAGTATTTTTATTATAGGCAAAGTGTACTCGTTTTTTTATATCAGAAACCTGGACTAGATGCATTTAAAAAAATATAACCTTAACTCTCTAAGTATACTCAAAGGACCATGGCACAGGAAGAGGTACTAGAGTTCAATCTTTCCACCTCCTTTATGTTAACAAATATGGAAACTGAGTCTCACATTTGTTCAGATTTAAACAAAAAAGATCATAATTGGTGGAGAACCAAGACCTGTATCAAGACTCACAATCTAGTGCTGTTTTCTAGACTTTGAAATCTTGAATTAAGAAACATTACTTTGGCTATTTTAAATAGGGTAGTAAATGAAGGCCTCTCTGCAGAGGTGACAGCTGAGCAGAGATTGCATGAAGGGAGGGATTTAGCCATGTGAATAACAGGGAGAAGTGCTACAGGCAAAGGGAAAAGCATGTGCAAAGGCTCAGAGGCAGCAGTGAGCTCTGCACATTGAAGAAACAGCAGAGCCAACAGGCCTAAAGTACAGTGAGCAGTGGTGAGAGCTGTGGCAGAAGGGGTGAAAGATCATTTAGGGTTCTGGTGAGGATTGGGGACGTTATTCTAAATATAATGGGAAGCCACTGGAGGAAGTTGAGCTGGAGCATTTCATGACTAAAGTTTCAAAAGTGTGTGTAGAGCATTATGTTTCTATGATTTTGTCCATTCTGTTTACAAGTGTTGTTCTTTGTCCAGGTCCACACATCAGATTATGATTATTCTGGTTGCTATGAGAATAAATCTTATTAGCTAATAATGATAGCAGCTAACATTATTGAGTGCTTATTTTATTCCAGACACTGTTCTAAGCCCTTGGCACATTTAAACTATTTAAACATCACAGCAACCCTGAAAAGTAGATGCTATCATTACCTTTACTTCACACATGGGGAAAATGAGGCACAGGGAGGTTAAATAACTTGCCCTCATTCACACAGCTCATAAAGAGTGGAACCAGGCTCCCAACACAGGCAGTCTAGCTCCAGTTCCTCCACTTAAAAAGCAAAAAACAAAACAAAACTATTTATTTTGACATAATTTCAAATACAATAATTTAATATAAGCCCCATACACAGTACTCCAACATACCCCCACCCAAGAATTTGAACATTTTTTCACCTTTGCCAAATCATTCAATCATCTATCTGTCAACTTTCTGAACATTTGAGAAGGCTGCACACATCATACTCATTGAACACATAATACTTCAATGTACATTTCCAGTGAACAAGGATATTCACTTATCACCTTAAGTGCAGTTAACAAGTTCAAGAAATTTAACGTTGATACAAAGCTTACATTCTGTATTCCAATATTTCTATATGATAAAATAATGTCCTTTTCAGCCTTTTCTCCTTCATTCTTCGATCCCTTCCATTATCATGTATTGCATTTAATTGTCATTATCTCTTTAAGTTCCTCTTTCTTTCTTCTTCAATTGTGGGAACATATATACAGCATAAATCTTCCCATCCTAACCCCTTCCAAGCACACCATTCAGTGGGATTAATCACATTAACCATGTTGCAGAATCGCCATCGCCATCCAATACTAGAACTTTCCTTTCACCCCAAACATAAACCCTAAACTCATTTTGCATTTATTCCCCATTGCCCTTTCCCCCAACCCCACTAACCTGTACTCTACTTTCTGTCTCTATGAGTTTGCATATTCTCTGGTATTTTCTTTGTGGTTACCATGGGGCTTAAATTTAACATCCTAAATCTTTAACAATCTCTTTTGCTTTGATACCAACTTAACAACTTCAATAACATACATAAACTATGTTCTTATACTCTTCCATCCCTCTACCTTTATGTGGTTCTTGTCACAAATTATATATTTATACATTATGAGTTCAAAACCATTGATTTATCATTACATTTATGCTTTTGCCTTTCAGATCCTGTAGGAAGTAAAAAGAGGAGAAACTACAATAGTACTGTTATTTATCTTTACCAGAAATCTTTATTTCTTCACGTGGTTTCAGTCAATTGTTTAGTGTCTAGCATTTCTTATAGGGCGGGTCTAGTAGAGACAAAGTCCCTCAGCTTTTGTTCATCTGGGAACGTCTTAATTTCTCCCTCATTAATGAAAGACAGTTTTTCCAGACACAGAATTCTTGGTTGGCAATTATTTTATTTTCAGCACTGTAAATATGTCTTCATACTACCTTCTAGCCTCCATGGTTTCTGATGAGAAATCGGCACCCTGGTACGCGACATGTTGCTTCTCTCTTGAGGCTTTCAGATTTCACTATTTTTGGCATCTGACAGTTTGATTATACTATGGCATGGTGTGAGTCAATTTGGTTTTATCCCGTTTGGAGTTTGTTGAGCACCTTGGATGTGTATATTCATGTCCTTCGTTAAATCTGGGAGTTTTTCAGCCATTATTTCTTTGAATATTCTTTCTGTGCCTGTCTTTCCCTTTTTTCCTTCTGGGACTCCTACAATGTATATATTGTGGTTCTGTTCGCTTTTCTTCATTCTTTCTCTTCTGTTCCTCAGACTGGATTATTTTAATTGTCTTCTCTTCAAGTTCACCGATTCTTTCTTCTGCCACCTCAATCTGCTGTTGAACTTCTCTAGGGAATTTTTAATTTCTATTACTATAGTCTTCAGCTCTGTTTGGTTCCTTTTCATAATTTCCATATCTCTACTGATATTCTCTTTGTATTCATCTATCTTTTCCTGATTTCCTTTAGTTCTCAGGCCATCTTTTCCTTCAGATCTTTGAGCATTATTTAGGACCAGTTTTTTAAAGTCTTTGCCTGGAATGTCCCAGGTATGATCCTCCTCATTCATGGTTTCTCATGCTTTAACCTCCTCCTTTACCCAGGCCATCACTTCCTGTTTCTTTATATGTTTTGTTATCTTTTGCAGAAACCTGGACATTTTGATAGTTTAGTGTGTTACTGCTGGAATTTAGACTCTGAGGAATCTGTTCCTTAAGCTTAGATCCAGCTATTGTTATGACAGAACTTTCTTTGAATACCAAGACCTAACAGAAAAGAAAACACCTTTCCCAGCCTTTGTAGGTTGACCAGTGTGTGCACTCTCCTTTCAGGCGTATCCATGCAATGAGTCTGAAGAATAGCTCCAGGCAGAAGTGTAGGGGCCTCCCTAATTCTTTCTGAAAATGGCTTTGTCTTAAGCATATGTCTGTGGCCCAAGGGATTCCACCATTTACATGGATATGAATGTCCTCTGTTCCCTATGATAACAGTTTTCCTGGGCATTGCACTAAATGTCCTATAGCCAGCAGTTCCTTTCCCCAAGCAGTAGGACTTGTCTGCTCTCCCACAGCATTCTGTAGGAGAATTCAGTGATCTGCCTTCTACACACAGGGAAAGTACTGGGACAGCAAGTCCCTTAGGTTACCACCAGACAGATTGGACCAGACATATGTGTTCCTAGTATGTGTACAAGGGTTACTCTGCTCCCTCTGAAACCAAGACCAGGGATCTGCACTGGGATTGTGGGTAGCTCCGCAAGCATGCAAAGGGAGTGGGGAGGGGCCAGCCTGAGCGCCAGGAGATCCTACCACTTTTGAGTGGCTTTTTCCTTGATTCGGTGCTTGCCATGTTACTGCAATTCTTTAACTGTTTTCTGGGGCTTTTAGAAAGATGTTTCTGCCCATTCTTGCTGGTTATTGAAAGCCTCTGTGGGAGGTAGGGTTCTGAAGTGTCTCACTCAGCCACCTTAATTGAGGTGAGGCCTCAGATTCTGTTTGTTTGTTTTTTTAAAGAAGCTTTAGATCACATTAAAGTTACTTCAAAAATATGAGGGGTGGGGAGCAGATGTAGCTCAGTGATTGCCTGTTTCCCATGCACAAGGTCCTAGGTTCAATCCCCCATACCTCCTAATATATATATATATGTGAGATTCCCATATATCCCACCCCCTCCCCCTCCCACACCTTCCCACATTAACAACATCTTTCATTAGTATGGTACATTTGTTAAAATTGATGAATACATATTGAAGCATTGCTGCTACCCATGGTCTATAGTTTACATTATTGTTTACTCTTTGCACCACACAATTTTATAGGTTTTGACAAAATGTATAGTGGCCTGTATCTGCCATTGCAATGTCATGCAGGACAATTTCAATGTTCCAAAAATGTTCCATGTTACACCGATTGTTCCCTCTTCCTCCCCTCAGAACCTCTGGTGACCACTGCCTTTATATCAATGTTACAAGTTCTTCCATTCTAGAATAACCATAAGTCTACTTTACTTTAGTCCATAGTTGCATTACCCCCTTATGTTTGTTCATTCCTCAATCTTGAGGATTTGGGGGTGGTGATGCCCACTCTGTTTCTGATTCAGAGGGGGCTTAGATTCCATGGGACAGATGGATGGAACTGTCGTGCTTACAGCTATGGATACTCGCTGTTTTGGGGGATGGGCATTGCCCATCATCATTCTTTTGTTGGTTGTCCTGGGCAAGTCCAATGAACTGGAGAGTAGGTGTTGCAACTCTGCTGAGATTCAGGGCTTAATGGGCATATGAAGAGACTGAAGATTTTAAGTCTCTGGAACATATAGTTAACAAGTATAGTGCTAATTATAGGTTCAAATAAAAAGGGCATAAGAACCACATGTAGGACAATTATAAATGAGTCTAACTCTGTTATATTGGGAGGCATATATTCCAAAGTAAGGCCCACTGACAGGGTACCAAATTCCTGAGACTGTATGCCCTACCTTTAGAGTCTTGATGTCTCTAGGGCCCTCAGAAGCCCCACAGTTTGAGGCACTGTTTACTGTGGCAGTCAATGAGATCCTTCTGAGATATACATAAGCATAACCTCTGGAATGACAGCCAGACTAACTTTGAAATCTTAGCCATAAAAACTCATTTGTCTTACTATTTCCCCCTTTTGGTTGAGGTCTTTTTCCAAATGCATCACTAGTTGGTGCTTGGTAAAAATCCCTCAGTGCCAGAGAGGCTCATCCCTGGGAGTCATGTCCCACAACAGCGGGGGAAGATAGTGAGTTTATATGCTATTTGGCTTAGAGAGAGACCATATTTGAGCAACAAGGAGGCTTTCAGGAGGCAACTCTTAGACAATATCTAATACAAGGCTAAGTTTCAATCCACAAGCAAAGGTTCATAAGTACATCCATCAATATCAAGGGCCTGGCATAATGGCCTGTCTTCCTTCAGTAGGCACTGCCCATGTACTCGGGGGATTCTTGCCATTGTATTAGAGAATGTAGCAGGAATCTCCAGGATAGGAATTCAGTATTCTTTTGGTTATTGTATGGGTCTCCACCCACTGAGACAATACCCCATGAACATTTGAACATATTCATATGCCTTAGAGGCATGCCCCAAGTGCACCCCTCCCCACACATCCCCCCAACACCAACACCCCACACCAGTGATCTTCCCTTGCCATAGTTGTGACCCTTCTGCATCCCAAAATCTCCCCAAAAACAAAGCCTGTACTCTTAAGGGAGATGAATTAGATTGACTGCACCTGAAGCAAAGTGTGATGGCAACTCAGACCAAAGGTGGTAGCAGTGTGGGTGGTCAGATTCAGTATATGTTTTTATGGTAGAACCAATAGAACTAGATATGATATCTGAGAAAACATAGGAAGTCAAGGATAAAGTCAAAGTTTTTGGCCTCAGCATCTGGGTGGTAACTCCCTTTATAGAGAAGAGGAACACAAGAAGTGAACAAGCTGAGGATAGGAGAGCTGCGTGGAACTCTAGATAATCTTACAAGCTAATGTGATTTAGGAAGGAATACAGAGATAGACACACAGACAGCTAGACAGAAGATGGATGGAGGGATGGAGGGAGGGAAGGAGGGAAGTATCCACATGTATGGGCATTCCCCTTTTATATGAGAATTTGATTTTCTTTTAACTTAGTTCTGTTCCCTGGTAATCTGATAAAAGAATATGTCAGCTAAAATACAAGGCAACTTGCTCGTAGTAAAAATTACCCAATTGGTAAATTATATTGGGATTCACCGAATTAAAAATGCCTGATAAGACGCAATAGCTTGGGGCTTCCCTGAGAGGGACAACTCCTAAAACTGGGCACATCCCTCATGTGCACCCTGGAAACTATGCCTATAGAGGATAATTGCCTATTAGCTCCTGAGAAGCACGAGGCTTCTAAACCAGGGCAATACACACACACACACACACACACACACACACACACACACACACACACACACACACACACCGGGTTCATCTCCTGGAATCTGAGCCATCCACTGGATAGCTC
Organism: Cabassous unicinctus; assembly: GCA_029593785.1. Taxonomy (NCBI): domain Eukaryota; kingdom Metazoa; phylum Chordata; class Mammalia; order Cingulata; family Chlamyphoridae; genus Cabassous; species Cabassous unicinctus. Next base: position 30,352 of record JAQZBX010012638.1, on the reverse strand, counting down.
CAGAGGCTGTATGAACTGCTGTGCAGACAGCTGCAAGGCTCCCACAGAAGGGAATGCACGCCGCCCTGCTGGCAAGCCCTGGTACCTGACCTACCTCCTTCTGAGTAGACTGAAGCCACCTGTGGCCTACCATAGTCCTTCAGGTCTGAAAGTTTATTTGAACCCAGGAAGACCCCTGGGTGTTTGCCTCACACAACACAGATAGCATTTCAGTTAATTCTTGGCATTTCTGCCTCCACCAAATACCCTTTAACACAGCTGCCAGGAAGGAAAAAAGAGTAGAGCATTTCTTTCATCTGTTCACCCTCCGGTGGTCTCCCTCATAAAGAGCAAAATAGCCAAGCGGGTAAGGAGAAGGGAAAACCTGGAAAAAACAAATTAATAAATTCACAAAAAGTGAGTTGATTGTTCCCTCAGGAGAGGAGGCAAGCAGCACCTACAGATGAATATGTCATGCTTCCTGCACTATGCCTTCATGGGGCTTATCCTGCAGGATTAAGTGCAAAACCCCCAATCCACATCTCTGCTGGAAATGTGCAAGTGAGCTCATTACTCAGAGCCAAGATAAAGGATAAATCTTTATGAGTACCGTAAGTATGAGTCATAAAAAATAGGAAACACATGTAGGTCGTATACGCAGTAATAGTACCAAGCCAAGGAAAATGTTTAGGAAATGTATACAAGAACTCATGGCAACGCAGGACTAAAAAATATCCTTGTACATTGCCCCAAAACACATTTAGAAAAAAACTCACAACAAGTCAAGAGGTTCACATCACTTTGGTCTCTAAAAAACATAGGTCATTTCCCTGTTTGGAAATACGCTGGGTTCTTTTAAATGCAAATAGGAGGAGAAGTGAATCAAGAAAAAGTAACTTGGAGCAGGCTTTGAAAGATTTTATGATTTGGGAAATTTGAATGGCTTCCAACTAAAACACTGGGAATTAGATCTTAACAGCGTTAAAAATGAACAAGAAAGAATGTTCCAGAAAAATACTTGTTCACAATAGCTATATTGCCATTTCATTTAGATTCTCCCTATCCTCACAACCAGTGGTGATGAGAGAGAAAGGATGGAATCTTCAAACCTTATGAAAGCAGGAAACAAAAATAAACAGCAACACGTGTACCAACAACATACAAAGAGCAATGAGTGACCAGCATTCAAGCCTTCTAAGGGACTCTGTGCTCAGCAGAAATAATGCACAGCAGGAAAGAAACAGGTCCCCGTGGTCAACTGCACCAGATGAAAATCTGAGGGGCATTCAGAATATAGCAGACTATTCAGAAGGGTAGTCGGCTCCCAAAAGTCCTCTGGAACCAGATGACTGAGACAAATGCCCCAGCACGCCTTGTCACTGGAAGTTAAGTTCTTCAGTTGCCCTTGATTTTGGAAGATCCCCAAATTTGAGTGGCAATCGAAAGAGACCATCTAAATGCTTATCATCTCAACCAAAGAATGCATATCCAGATGGGCCTCCAGCCTTCTCCGTTACTATAATTCAGAAACTACAGATTTCCAGGGAAAGCATTGCTTGCAAGTATATCTACTTGAGGTGGAGAGGAGTAGGAGGGTGCTCGGTAAAATATTGTGTGTTTTTTTGTTTTTTTCTATCTGGTTGCATGATCGTCTTTTTGGTACGTTGCTTTATCGCGCGGGGGCCTGTGCCTCTCCGCGCTGTGCCGCGCAAGTCTGGGATGCCTTTTTTTTTTTCTTTTTTTACCAGGAGGTCCCAGGGATCAAACCCAGGTCCTCCAAATGGTAAACGGGAACTCAATTGCTTGAGCCACAGCCACTTCCCAAAGTATTGTTTTTAACGTCATTAAATGTTAACGTTACCTAAGATCCCAAAAAAGACAACAATCTTAGAAGCTATTTGGAGGCAGAAATCTCAACAGTTACTCACCAATATAACCTCCAACCCCCCAAACTACAACCATAGACCATTAAAAGAGCCTCCACGAGTATGGCTAGAGCATGCTGCCCAGATAGGTAGCTCTCTACCTGTCCTCTCTATGGCTGCTATATGTCCTTCCTCACCTCCCTCAAGGCACCTGGGTATGGGCTGATTCCACTGAAAGCGAGGCCACACATGTGGGGGTTCATCTCTTAAGACATGAGCGCACTTCCATTTAAATTAGTGCACATTTACTGAGTACCTACCATAAGGCTAGCCCAGTGCTAGGCACATGAAACTAACAGCCACATCACCAATTTGCTGTGGTACATTAAAGAATCAGAGCATGTAGACATGCATCAACAAATAGAAATTAAATTTTAACATGCACAATGTGATGTTCAGGCTACATGCAAGAGTTAGGCTAATGCGGTGAATCTGGATCCTAAATATGGCTCTATCCTTAGCCCAAGTTAGTCCTGAGAACATCTAATCTAGTCTGTCTGTCTTCAAAAGAAGCCAAATCATATCTGCCATTTGGCACTCTTACCCCAAGAGATGTAAGAAATCTAGATCCAGCCAAAGGGCTATGGTTCAGGTGGGAAATGCCATAAATACAAAGCACTATTGTAGTATGTCTTGGACTAGAACCCAGATAGTGCCAGGTGACTGTTCAACCCTCTCTGGCAAGGAACCACAGCAAGGGTTTGAAAGGATAGTTATTTCAACACAGTTTTAAACATTCTAATTCAGGAGTGCACTCAGGGCAAAATCCTAACAGAATATTAGAAAATGGTGATAAATAAATTTATAAAAAGCCAATTCATTAGAAAAAAAGAATCCCATTCTTATGAGCTTAAAAGGGCTATCTAATATCTAGGGCACTGAGATTTTAGCATTTTAGAGAGGGCTAAGGATCTCAGTGAAAGGACTACTTCAATTAACCAACAGTCTAGCTGAGGTATACCAGGAGTCTCCAAAATAAAGCACAGAGCACACAACTGCAATAGAAGCCAAAGCAGCAGGTCTTCCAAACACAGATTCAGATTCCTGTGTCTTTAAGACCAGACCCTCATAAATGGATTGCTTCTGCTGGACACCATGCTCTAAATAAACAGACTCTTCTGGCCGACGCACAACTTCCTGTAGGGTTCTGGTGGGCAAAGCTTGAAAAGGCTGCCAAATCCAATGACCAGCAACTTTTGAGCTGACTTAGAAAACAAGCTACAAAGACTTGAGTCCAGAATAAACAAAGGAAAAAGCCACATTAAACAGGGAACAAATTACTATACAGGCAGGAATATTTGAGGTCCTCACTAAGCAAAAACACAAAATTAAAAAGTCCAAGTCGTTAGGTATTTAATAATTCAGTGTTGAGTAAAATGCTCTCTTTCAATTGGAGGAATCAAGGTTAATTAATTCTGGCAATATTAAGACTTGGCTAGGAGTCATCCCCTGCATCATGAGGACAGATCATTCTAAATGGCCCAACTTCAAACCCAGCTCAGATCAAATGAGCTGCCCAAGGGAGCAGCACTGAGTCAAAAACCATTTATAGCTTTTTACCACGCTGAGGAAAAGGACTAACTAGTTTACTATCAGATGACTAAAACCCCTAAGAATAAAGAAGAATGTGACAAAAATTCAGAAATGGGCTGGAAAAGACTAAAACAGAGATGAGCTGAGTTTTGAGTAAATTGTAATAGCTAAGATTTAATTAAGAAAAATAAATCAAAGCAGTAATAAAAGATGGAGGACACCTGTTCAGCTGGAGCAGGGTTAAGAAGGACCTGGGAACGAAACACCTGTCTGCTCATAAAATGCAAAGCAAATAAAGGTGCACAGTGGAAAAGGGGAGTAGGTTTAAGAACACTTACAGGAGACATTGTTAAATAACATCCTCAGCACCAAGCAAGAACCCAATCTTGACAACACAAAAAAGGTCCAAGACCTGATTCCTGCCCCTACGAAGTCCACTTTCCAGCTGGAGCCACAAGACTAACATACATGATTAAGCAGCAAATAATACTAGAAAACACATAATCTCATACTCTGGGGGTGGGGAGGTTGGGAGAAGAGGATCCAGAGTAACTATTTAGAAAAGGGGAAAGGGTTTGCTGAAGAGTTAAGACTTAAGTATGGACTTCAAGCATGGCAATGATTGAGAGAGATAAGAAAGAATTCCAGGTAGAATTAAGGATCAAGGTATAGGGCAATGATTCTCAAACCTGAATGTACAGAAGGCCTGGATTCAGCTGATAACTCAGGGGTGAGGCTCAGGAATCTGCACTCTTAAGCAGCTCCAGAGTATTCAGATGCAAGGGGTTCACATACCACACTTTGAGAAACAATGATCTACAGGATCAAGTCTAAATCCTTACTCATGAGGCTTTTCCAGTCATATCTTCCACTTCGAGGCCCCAACCCACCCCCACCATTGTCCCCATCCTCTTTTCCAGGGGCTGACAAACTTTTTCTGCAAAGATCCAGGATAGCAAATATTTTAGGCTTTGTGAGTGATGAGATCTCTGTTACACTACTTAACTCTGCCATTGCAGTGTGAAAGCAATCATACACAGTGTATACACGAATGGTTGTGGCTATGTTCCAATAAAACTTTATTGACAAAATCAGGCATAGAAATAATGAATGGATAAGCAAAATATGGTAGAGCCATACAATGAAATAAAAAGTAATGAAATGCTGACACATACTACAATATGGATGGACCTCAAATGCTAATGGATGAACCATTAAACTAAGTGAAAGAAGCTAGTCACAAAAGAGCACATATTGCATGATTCCATTTATACGAAATGCCCAGAATAGGCAAATCTCTAGAGAAAGAAAGTAAATTAGTGGTTGCCTAGGACCTTGGGAGATGGGGGGTGGGGAGTAGTAGTATCAGTGGGGGAAGCATATGGAATGGGTAGTGATTGCTAATGGACAAAAGGTTTCTTTTGGGAGTGATGAAAATATTCTAAAATTATATTATAGTGATGGCTGCACAACTCTTTAAATATACTAAAATACTAAAAATCATTGACTTGTACATTTTAAATGAGTGAATTTTGGGGTATGTAAATTAAATCTCAATAAAGCTATTTAAAAAAAACAAAAAAAGAGGCAGTGGGCAAGATTTGACCCATAAGCCATAGTTCTAGCCAAACAGTACAAGGAAGACCCTGTTTCTACATTCGGTTTCTGCTCTTCCCTCTGTGTGGACTGAGGCCTCCCTTACTTGATTTTCAAGCCCTCCATCAAATACTACCTCTCCTGGGAATCCTTTCCTCACCTCCAGGTAGGATTACTGCTCCCTCTGTTGGGCTCCTAAAATTTTTTTTAAAATATATTAGTCATATTATTTGTTAGTTTGTATTAAAACTAACCCCCAGTGGGTGCTGGAAATACAAAGACGAAAAAGATTCTACGTCTAGCTAGCTCACAGCAGGTTCTCAATAAATAACTCATTGAATGAGTTGGTGAATGAATGAAAAAATGAATGAACTATGAGAGTATTACTTAGACACTGGTTTTGTGAAGTGGTCCACAAACTAGAGTGAAGGAATCAGTCAAAAGCTGAAGATGCCAGTCACAGGAGTCTATTTTAGTCACCTAGGAATGGTAAAGGAGACTGCAGGGTAAATGGAGTGAAACAGAGATTCCAAAAAAATTTCTAAGGAAATGCCAATAAAACTTGGATGATTGACCAAACAGAGTTGGAAAGGGATGGGTCAAGCCATGATGATTCAGAAGCTCCAAGATGGATGGTAGCAGTGACGTGGATGGGTCAGGGCAGTTGGACTAGATAATCTAGCACCTGGGTAGAAAGAAAAACTAGTGTAGGAAAGTTCTTAAATTTCATTTTGGAGATAATAAAAATAACTAGTATTTGAGTATTTAACTGGGTGCCAGGCACACATGACAGTTTTAAATGCCAAAGAGATGTGTGTCAATCCTCACTGAATCCTCTAAAGAAGTGCTACTGTCATCTCTATTTTACTGATGAGAAGACTGGGGCTTAGAGAACTAAGTAACTAACCCAGGTCACAGGCTTGGAAAATGACAGCGCTGAGATTAATCCCCATATCTGATTCCTCATGAGCCATACTGATAGTCACTCCTCCATATCAAGTCTCAGGTTTTGAGACTTGATATAGAGTCTCATGTGGGAGACTGAGGTAGAACCCAAGAGGGTGGGAACTTTATAGAGACCTCACTGGTGCTTCATGGAGAAGCCTGGAAAGAGTTTGGGGAGTTGTCAGCATGGAGGTGACAACCAAAATCCTAAGAAAGACAAGTCACCTCAGGAAAAGTAAACAAAGGAAAACAGAGAGCCAGGACTGAACCTCAGTCAACAACCTCTGAAAAAGAAGAAAGAGCAGCTGGGAAAGAAACAGAAAAACGATGGCAAGGCTGAAGGAGAACCTGCTAATATCGCATCCAGAAACGAAGAGAGAGAAGGCAGAAAGATAGGGTGCTCAACAGTGTTGAAGGCAGCAAATGCTGAGGAGAATGAGTAGAAAAAGGTGATGTGGTAGAAAGAACCCTGGATAGGAACTGGGATCCCTGGGTTCCAGTCCAGCTCTGGCGCCAACTTCTTGTTTGACAGTGAACAGGTCACCACTTTACCCCAGGGCCTGAGCTCTACAGTTAAGGATAAATCATCTCAAAGGCACCATCATTCCTTGATTTGGTCACAAAGACATCATCAGTGACTTCCCAGGTATAAGCTCAGAAGAACAGAAGGCAGGCTGCAGAGAGGAAAGAGGGGAAAGGCAGGGCGCACCGGCATTCACTCTTTCAAGAAGTGGGATATGAAAGAAAAAGCAAAGTAAGATGGTACTTGGAAGGGATCAAACAGGACCAAGTTCATACCTGACCTCTTCATCACGGAGGAAAGAAAATTATAATAACTAAACATGGTCTAATTTATATAGAAATATTTAGGAAATACAATGGAGAGAATAATTGAAAGTAATACAATAAATACTTCAGCAGAATTTGAGTATTTAAGGAATATTTACTAACAGTAAATTTCCTTTTATTCTCAAACAAAATATGAAGACAAGATAGCAGATAAGCAATAGCAACAAGAAAGCACAAGTTGGATAGCTGAGCTACTCTGCACACACAAACTGGACATCTGCCCAATCATCAGATCTGGGCCTCGCATTTGTACCTATGCTCCTTACTTTGGTCTAATGCTTTTTAAAAACTCTCCTCAAAAGTTCTAAGAGTAAAAAAATCTTCCTTTCAAATGTAGGGGGTGCTCTTGTAGAAACATTTTCTAACAACATTTTCAGGAAATTATTCAATCAAAAAAGTCAAGGGAAGTTACCATGGTGACAAGGGCACAAGTCAGGGTTGTTACCCTAACCTCCATAAAGACAAAACACCATACTGGTTGGAAAATGCTGCTGCTGGACAAACTTTAAAAGAGGTCAGGGCGACTCTCTTCCATCCCAGGGAAGAGGCAATGACAGGCGAGGCTTTCAATCGGTTAACATCCAGCCAGTATAGAACATAACCCAGCCTTACCTCACACTAAAATGGCGGAGTCCAACTAGGCACGACCCCTCTGGTGGGGCAAGACAGCCGTGCTTTCCCAGTACAATTTTACAGCAGCTGGGCATTACTGTGATAAATGATGGGGTTTAAGACTATGTGGCAAGCCAGCATCTTGGTGAAAACTTAGGAGCATGTCAGCTTGCCTCCTGGTTTTTACTATTACCTTTCTGATTTCTGCTTTCACTTTTTCTAAAATTCTGAGGCTGGCTTTTTGGAGAGTTTGCTGTAGTTTCCGATTGGATGACTTGCCCCAACATGTCAGAAACCATCCTTTGACCAGCAGGTCAATTTTCACCCGCCTGCCTCATCCTCTGTTGACAGCAGGTCAGTCTTGCTGCCTTGCTGTCTGTCCTCCGCCCTGCTCCTGTCCGGCACTTTCAAGCTGCCTGTCAGGGTGTCGTCATTTAAAGTGCACTGATGATCTGCAGGTGATGGGGCAACTCTTTGTAAATGATTTGTGTTTCCTCCAATTCCATGTGATAGTCCAACTCAGTTGTCTTTGAAGTTAATGAAATAATTCCCACAGCAACACTCGAATGAAAGAGAGACAAACGCTTTTTGAGAAATGCCTTGTCATCAGTGTAACTTTCTGAAGCAAAATGGCCAGTTCAGAGGTAGTCTTTCCTGTCAGGCTGGGTGACTTCCAGAACAACCTCATTTTAAACAAACACCAGTCAGTGTTTATACATGGAAGGTATTTACTTAGGAACTCAATATCACCAATACAGAATGTTTGTATGTGAGGGGTTTATTTTGACACTTGTTTAGTACATGCTGCACATAAGATCTCTCAAGCATAAATAGCTGTGAGGTTTTTGGTGGTGGTGTTTTTTTTTTTTTTAATTCTGCATATGCAAAGGATTAGCATTGGGAAGTCATTCATGAATAACAGCCGATAAAAAAAATGCCCCAAGATAGAAAAGGAATTTAGTTTGCTCCTGTCATTTGATGCTTTTGCTCTCAAATATGTACTCTCTAAAAAGCCAGCCTTGAAACTTTGTATCAGTTCTTTTAGTAGTGATGGGTAAAGCCTAGACACACACCGATTCCCACCCCTCCCCCAGCATGAGTGTGTCTGTTTTGATAACTGAGAGAAGAGAAGTCATCTTGCTATTGATACTGTACAAACGTGGGGAGGAGGGAGACTCCATATAGATAGGTAGGTAGGTAAGTGGGTAGATAGATAGGTAAGGAGGGAGGGAGGGAGGGATCCCCAAAATGTTCAATCTTCCACCGCCAAATTCCTCAAAATAAGCAAAAAAGGATAGAGGGCAAAGTCCACACGCCAAAGCTCTCATGTTTCATTCATAGCAGAAAGATTTCCTTAAATGTGATCGTTCTCTCTCATCACACTGTTCAAATCAATTTGGTTTTGAGAAGTGGTCAATTATGAGCAGAGGGCAGGTGAGTTACTTTTGTGACGGCAGCTGAAAGCCTTAGCCTGGAGGTCAGTGACTATGAAAAACAGACAAGAGCACAAAAGCCCTGCTTGGCTGAGGGCATTTAGTGTAAGGATTAATAGCCACAATAGATCATGGTGGCTCCTGAGCTCAGCCCTGCATTTCATATTTATTGACATTTGGTGTGATAACCCTAAACCGTGAAAACAAAAAAAGAGACACTGCCATACACACTTAATACTGCCCCAAAGCCACAAGAAACGGGGTGAAAGGGGGCTCTGAAGGCTGGAAAGAGCTATCACAAGCTTATGCCTGAAGCCCACACCCCCTCCCTAGGAGAGCTGCTGGCTCCTCTAACAGATAGAGCCAAAGGCACTTGGTTGACAGGTTTTCCAACCTGGTACAAAGTCAAAGGGAACCAATCTGGAAACGTGGAAAAAGCCTGGGTTGTAGGTCAAGAAGCTTCAGAGCCCAGCTGCACGACTCGCTGCCTGGTCCTACACCCTCCGTAAGCTCAATTTTCTCTTCTGTAAAAAAATGGTAACCATCAGTCCTCCCTCCTTTCAGGCTGACAATGAAGACTGGCAGAGATAATACAAGTGCCAGGCAGGTGGTTACGACAGCATGGACTAGACACCACCACAATTGTTTTTTGGGGGTAATGGGAACTAAGGGGCAAGCAGAAGAGTTAGCTTTTTAGACATGTTTGCCTCCTTCTCCCTGTTGTGGTCTTTCCTGACCTCAAGAAGAGCTAGGAAAGGGACAACTTTAGGTCACAGTTCTCAGAAAAAGTACAAAGTAAAAGTGACTTGGAGCCGTTTGTGTGATTTATCACTCTTCCCATTTGGCCCTGCCTGCCAAGGAGCCAAGTTCAATGCAATCATTCATACCAATTATGTTAACCTATTTGTCTAACAAACTTTACTTGTGGTAGACTGAATTATGAACCCCAATTTAGACAAGTTCTTCATCTTAATCCACATTAATGTGGGTGTGAATCCATTTGAATAGGACCTCCTGAATACACTGATTTTAGTTAAAGTGTGGCCACCCTGAATGAGGGTGAAGACTTAATCCAGCTTCCTGGAAGCCTTATAAAGAGCCAGAAGCAGTTAGTCAGGGGGGAACCAGTAGAGAAGGGAGAAGACATCACCATGTGACCGGAAAGCCAAGGAACCTCAAGGATTGTCAGCAGCCAGCACTAAAACACTGCAGTCTTTGGGGAGAAAGCAAGCCTTACCCATATACATATTTTGGGCTTCTCCTAGCCTCAAAACTGAGCCAATAAGATCCCGATATTTAAGCCAAGCTATTATATGGTATTTGTGATAGCAATTCAGGCAAACTAAGATAGTTTTTGATCCCAGAAAGTGGGATGCTGCTATTACAGATACCTACAAATGTGGAACTGGCTTTGGAATTGGATAATGGGTAGAGGCTAGGTGAATTGTGAGATGCTTGAAAGAAAAATCCTAAATTGCTTTGAAAAGACAGTTGGTAGAAATATGGATGTTAAAGGTACTTCCAGTGAGGCCTTAGAAGGAAATGATGAGTGTGTTATTGGAAAATGGAAGAAAGGCAATCCTTGTTATACAGTGGCAGAGAACTTGGCAAAAGTATCTTCTGATGTCAGATAGAAGGCACAACTTGTAAGCAATGAACTAGGATATTTAGCTGAGTAGATTTCCAAGCTAAGTGTGGAAGGCGAAATCTAATGTCTCCTTGCTGCTTATAGTAAAATGTGAGGGAAGTGGATGCAGCTCAAGCAATTGGGCTCCCATCTACCATACGGAGGGTTCCGGGTTCGGTTCCCCAGGCCCCCTGGTGAAAGTGAGCTGGCCCGTGTGGCAAGCTGGCCTGTGCAGAGAGCTGGTGCAACAAGATGACGCAACAACAACAAAAAAGAGACACTGAGGAGAGACAGTGAGAGACACAACAAACCAGGGAGCTAAGGTGGCTCAGGCAATTGAGTGCCTCTCTCCCACGTCGGAAGGTCCTGGGATCAGTTCCCGGTGCCTCCTAAAGAGAAGATGAGAAGAGAAGACAAGCAGACATGGAAGAATGCGCAGCAAATGGACAGAGAGAGTAGACAGTGAGCGCAAGCAGTGGGAGCAGGGGAGGAACAATTTTTTTTTTTAATGTGAGGGCAAAGGGATGAACTGAGAACTGAACTCTTACATACAAGGGAACTAGCAATTGATAATTTGGAAAAGTCTCAGCCTACCCAGATGGTATGCTCTAGGATTAGAGTCAGAAGCAGCTCTATAGGGACTTGCCCAAGCTTCCAGAAGAACATAAGCCTTCAGAGAACATGGCTGGTACACAGTGTAGCTGAATAGCCCTCTGCTAAGGAGAACAGGCACAGAACTCGTGGATCCAGTCAGACATCTCAGAGGAAGTCAGGACTGGAAATGCAGTTATCCAGGAAGGGTCTGTGGAAAATCCTTTTGTCTGATGGTCAAACCCCCTAGACCTGCACACAAGGCCACTATGATTTTTTAGAGTCCTGTATGAACAGAAGTACTGCCATCCTGGAAAGAAAAGGACAGAGAAGGGATTAATTAAAGGAATAATGATTTCAAGGACAGAACCATGGAAGCTCAGGTCTGGACTGAAGAGATATCCTCAGCCAAGAAGGCAGGCCCACCCACACTGTGGGAAGGGCAGATCTGCCCCTGTGTGTTGAGAGGGTGGGGCTCCTACCCTGAATTGGGAAGAATTTGGCTGCTTCCCCAAAGTTTGAAGAGAGTGGGGTCTATGCCCAGGTGTTCTGGGAGAGTTTGGCCACCACCCCAGTGCTTGCAGAGAGTGGGGCCTATGCCCCAGCATTCGGGGAGAGCATGGCCATTGGACAAGCACCTAGAAAGGGTGGGGCTGCAACTCCAGCAGGCCCAGAGGACGAAGCATCAATCCACAGATGATTCTCAGATCTTGAGATTTAATGGAATTTGTCCCGCGGGTTTCAGACTTGTTTGGGACCCATAACCCCTGTTTTCTCTCCAATTTCTTCCTTCTTGAATGGAAATGTTTATCCTATGCCTGTTCCATCATTGAATTTGGGAATCAGATAACTTGTTTTCTAGGTTTCACAGGTCCACAGAAAAAAGAGGAATTTTGCTCCAGGATCATCAATAACCATAACTGATTTGATAAGACTTTGGACTTAGAATTGTTGCTGAAATGACTGAAGGCTCCTGGAATATTAGGATGGGTGAATGTATTTGTCATGTGGGAAGAACATGTCTTTTGGGAACCCAGAAGGCAGAGTGTGGTAGATTGAATTATGTACGCCAATTTAGACAGGCTCTTAATCTGAATCTTCATTCCTGCGGGTGTGAACCCATTGTAAACAGATGTTTTTAGTTAAGTTGTGGCCCCAATGAATGAGGATGGGTCTTAATTCAGATTGCTGAAGGCATTACAAAGAACCAAAAGCAGGAAGTCAGGGGGAACCTGGGAAATAAAGGAAAAGACTTCACCATATGACAGGAAAGCCATGGAACCCCAGGATTGCTGGCAACCATCACCATAACACTAGTCTTCAGGAAGAAAGCACGCCTTACTGAAACCTAGATTTTAGATTTTTCCTAGCCTCAAAACCATGAGCCAATAAATTTCCATGGTTTAAACCAACCCATCGTGTGGTATTTGTGATAGCAGCCAGACAATCTAAGACAGCACTCTTCATTTTTCTTTGGCACTCATTTTGTATTTTCACTTACACCGTTGGTATGTCTTTTATTCTAAGCTCATCCCAAATCCCTTTTTGGAATAAGACATAGAATAAGCAAATGTATAGAGAGGGTTATGCAGCTTTCTGGCAGGGGAAGCTATTAAACCTGACCCCTTCTCCTCGACAACAGGGCCCCCCCAATCCTCAGTACACCGCTACAGCCAATCACTGGCACAGCCATGAACAGTCCCTCCTTTAATGTCAAAACAAATGCATAGATTTAAAAGCCCATATCTTTTACACACGTACACAGTGGCTAACTAGGGGCTCATTCTTAGCAGCTTTTCATAATAGGCAAGTGACTGGATAGGTAAGCAATAGAAAAGACACACCGCCACTGAAAAACAAGTCACAAGTAAAAATTATAGATGATAGGAAGCAAAATTGTTGCCATTCCAGCAACTAATGAAAGTATGCTACTGTAAACAAGCCTCTGATGGTGCTCTAACTCTTGGCAGGAATCAGGAAACATCCTGAGGGATCAACCTCTTCTAACAGGAGGGGATGGATGCATTTTGCTTCTAAGTCAAAAGGGCACTGGGAGCTGGTTTTTATAGTGATAAAAATGATGACATTGGTCCTGCTTATACTAAAAGATAAATCTTATCTCTCAGAGCTGTTTACTCTCTTCTGCCCTCCCCCATGGCCAGAAAGTCTTTGTCCAGCTTCCTGTTCACATCCAACACCGTTGTTTCCAAAATTGACGATTACAAACGAGAGGTGTGGTCTCAGATGATAACTACAACTACATGTCTATGCTGTCCTGATGAGAAGAACCCAGGGGGGAGGCCAATGGCAAACCCTGCTTTAGTGCAGATGGGCTTTTTAACATTATTGCAACAAGAGCGTTGCTGATACAAAGTCTCTGCTGGTCTATAAAACTGTTTAACTTCAGCATAACTATTTTCCCAAATCTTGTCAACCTGCTGCAGTTATTACTTCCAGGTGTCACCTCCTCAACACAGGAAAATAAGAAAGCTCTCCTCAGCTGAAAGAATGTTAAGACACCCAGGAGGTAAGAATTTAGTCAAAAGGTTAGAAAAGGGATGATTTATTCTAGATCTTAATGCTGATTCCGCACCAATAACAAGTCAAGGGGAAACAGGGCTGATTTAGTAATTCCCTCACACTTAAGAATGACATCAAGAAAAACAACTCCTGTGGTCCTCAGAGTCAAAGTCAATTATGGCTTGGAGCCAGCATGGCAATGCTCTTGCTGATCTGTAAGCAACACATTTATCATTTCATTTTGAAAAATATTTGCCTTTAATATCTGGTAGGTAGAGATGGGCACAAAGGCCATCTCTGGTCCTGCCACTATTACCCTAGAAACAGATAAGCTGTGATTTTTAGCATAATGGCCTATCTGTAAAATCAAGTTATTCACTGAGAGCAATAAAAAGAGTTGGGTGAGTTTGGGAGGGATAGCAATGTTGGTTAAAAAAAAAAGCGAATCAAGCCAAGGTAAACTTTATGGACTCAGAATATTGACAGGTCAAATGATTTTAAAGAAAAAAAACTTCATTGAAATATCATTCACCCTTTCAAAGTAAACAATTCAATGTTTTTTGGCATATTCACGGAGTTGTGCAACCATTGCCACAATCTAATTTTAGAATATTTTTATCCCTGCAAAAGACACCCCATACCCATTAGCCGTGAACTCCTGTTCCCTGTTCCCCTCCAGCCCTCGGCAACCACAAATCTACTTCTGTCTTTATAAATTTGCCTATTCTGGACATCTCATATAAATGGAATCGTGCAACAAGTAGCCTTTTGTGACTGGTTTCTTTCACTCAGCTTAATGTTTCTGAGGTTCATCCATGCTATAGCACATATCAGTACTTCATTCCTTTTTATTGCCAAATAGTATTCTATTATCTGTATACACCACATTTTACTTACCCATTCATCAGCTGATGGACATTCGAGTTGTCTCTACTTTTTGGCTATCATGAGTAAGGCCACTATGCACATTCATTGACCAGTATGTTTTCATGTCTCTTGGGTGTATGTACATCTAGGAGTGAAATTTCTGGTTCATATAGTTCTGATTGTTTTTTAAAATTGCATGGCTGTAGTAGTATATGCAGAAATATATCTCCAGTCACATATTGAAGAAAGAGAGATGTCTTAATACCCCCCCTTCTTACCACCCATAAACAAGCTCTCTTTCATTCTCTCTTTGTTATGGCCCTATTTTCATGTCATCCTCTACTCACTCTGCACATGCAGAAGACTCCAAGTTTCTTATATGAGAACAATTCAGGGCCAAATGGAATTTCCAAAGATCACTCATCCCAACATCTTGTTTTCAAACAGGACTGAACTACACTGTCTAATTCTTAAGCATCTCCAGAGAAGGAAATAATGCAGTTTTCCTCAGCTGAAATCATTTTCTCAAAATCATACATACATTATCTAAATAGTCAAGGAAGAAGAATAACGTTCAGATTGTTTTAAGCAAGTTCTTAGAGACCATCCTCACACACTCTCTTTTCCTCCACACCAAGCACACTACACCTCTCCATGTCAGTTTATTTTATGAATGCTCGGTACTGCCATGTCCTGAAATAAATTTCATTTTGATCTAACCTAATAAATACAAGCGTGGGACAGCTCTGCTGTCATTCCTTGAGGTGTTTTTCTTTTGCTTCGGTAGTCCTATTTGAATCCATTTTCAGAGTCAACAACAGTACCGCACAATTTAACATCAAGAATTTTCTGCCGTTGCTGCTTCTGTAGTGCTTGGACTTTTTCCTTTTCAGTTCCTCTGAGAGAAGCATATATATAATGAGTAATTATTGCTGCTAAAAAATTGCTAGAGTCAGCAACGCTTCATAGGAACTGCATTTCCTCCTCCTTTTCCTCCCACCACAAATTCCCCCTCATAAGTTAAGAATTAAAGACAGGGATAAAGAAATCTGACCTGAAATATGTGTTGCAGCAACAATGGCAAGCAACCAAGAGTATTAACAGTAATTTCCAAGGTAGCTCAAAAGGTTAGATGATTTGTCTTTGAAAAGAGCCAATTCTGCACGCTTTCATGAGATTAAAATCAGTTTGCTTTTCCTTCTGGACTACTCGCCTCTCCTATTTCTACTCCCCCAAAAAGGCGGAGTAGATGAAGCACATAAACAAATGGTTCTGGAAATTAACTTTCTTAACCAGAAGAAAAGATAGATTTCATTCTGCATTAGTTTTCCTATACTTCATTGTGGTCAGGATTTATTGTGGGTGGTTTCTCTCTCCCTGGAGAGATAACACCTGACTGGTAACATTTCTGACACACAGAAGCTAAGACCCAGAAAGAATGACAACTGCGCATTATCTTGTGGGGGAATCTATCCTCTGAAAAGAGGCATAATGACAATGCCTTCACCCACCATCTGGGTCATTTCTTGAACCACAGGAAAGAGAAGGCCATTTCTCTCTTAAAGGGACCTTAGGAAAGTAAGTCATTTATTTCTGCATCCATTTCTTCACCTGTAAATTGAAGATAATAATAAGGCTCCATGAGGTCAACGTATGAGTTCTTCAAGTAGTGCCAACCACAGAGTAAATACTGAGTAACTCTAGGCTTTTCTCATCAACGTCGCCACTGCCCCCTAGACCACCACCACCACCTTGAAGCCGCTGCCTGGGCAGTGATAAGAAGCCACCCTCAGGGCTTCTCACACAAGTCCAAAGTGCTGGGTCTTTACTCCAGACTGCTTCCATTTCCCCTGACTCATCCTGCAGGGGCAGCAGGTTCATATGGCAAAGCAAAAGCAAGAAGAGAGGGCACAGGAGATGTGAGACATTTTATAATTATGGAAAAATGGCACCTCATTTTGTTTTTCTACAACCATGTTCGAAAGATGAAATTCTTCAAAACATTGTTTCCAATACGGGGGCAAAGAAAGGGGCAGAGCCCAGCAATCTCCACAGAGAGAGAGACAGAGAGGTCCTAATGTTGGCCGGTCCAGAAAGCAACCCATCATTTGAAATCTTTCTCCCTCCGGGGTGGTTTCCTCCTCCCCACTTGCCGTTCCTATGTGAGCATCCTTGTTAAACCCCAGGATGGAAGGAGAGGCCTCTCTGTTCTGATAACTATCTTCATAAACTCAGGCGCGGTGGGTTGAAGGCTGACGACTGCGCCTACCTCTCTCTGCGGCGGGCCGGGCTTGTGCGCGACGCGGAGGTTCAGGACGTGCACCTCCTGCGGCAACCCCGTCGTGCCCCTGCTGGCGCAGCCCGACAAGATGGTGAAGCTCTCCAGCAAGGCCTGGACGGGGTGGGAGGCATTGACAGGCGACAGTTCACACGGGGCCCTGGGCTCTGGACCTGCAGAGGGAATCATCAACATGAGCCACTCTGAAACAGTTAGTTCTGTAAAGGGGACTTTTCCGGTTGACCGAGCCACTGCCAGCCCACCAGGGGAGCCTTTCCAGAGAAATAAGGTATGTCCAGGACAGCAAAACAAAACAAACAAAAAAAAAATTCTATTTTCCTAAAACCCCAATCTCTTATATTTCTTTTGGGTGGTTTTGCTTTGTCTTTGCTTTTTTAAATTCTCTTTTAAACTCACAAGTCACCAAAGTATTCCTCTGCATGAGAAAATCTCCCATTTGACATTTATATTCTTGTCTCCCTTCCTCTCTTAGAAGAAAATCAGAGATAAACAGAATTGCCTTAAGTCCCAACAATGTTATGCATAAATTATATCTAATAGCTAAAAATGTCCCCTAAAAGGTATACGATGCAGTCCCTATATTGAAGTTTCCCCCTATTAGGAAAAGCAAACAAAGAATAATACACGGGGAGATGTAATGAATAGAGACAATTGGGGCCAGAATCATACAGGAAAGTTTGAGCCAGATGTCAGAAAAATCCTCCCAGAAGAGGAGTTCGTTTGTTTTCAATTTGAACAGAATCTCAAGTAGGGAAAGCAGAACCCCAGCCACACTTGGCTCCTGCTTTCTTATTCTCCCTTCCTCTAATTCAGGGGTTCTTAATCAGGGGTTCCCAGGGGTCTGAAGCTTGAATTGAAAATTTAAAAGAATATTATTCTTGTGGGAACGTGTTGGTGCGGGTGTGATATATTTATTAAATAATATACAGTATAGTCTGGACTTAGTAAGGGGTCCATGGTTTTCACCTGACTGGCAAAGGGGTCCATGGAACAAAAAAGGTTAAGAACCCCTGGTCTAATTACTCATGTCTTAATTAAATTCTAAATCCATCCATTCCTCCACATCCCTACTTCCCGTAGCCCTCAGTGTCTTCTGTCCCTAAGGCAATTACAGATCTTCCTAAAAGGAGCCTCAGGTCTCTCCAATACCTTCCATACCAGCCATACCAGCAGGGTCCACCTAACCGACAGCTTATTGCTCAGCTATAAACTTGTTCACAATGCAAACGCCCGCCCTTCCATTTCTGCAGACCTTCTGGATAAAGCTTGAGTTCCTAGAGAAGGCACACAAGGCCTTTCTTGATCCAGCCCTTACCTCTCTCTCCAGCAACACCAGCTTGCCTAAAGGTCTCCAAACATACTGTGATGTTTTTCAACCCCACGTCTTTATTCAAGCTGGTCCCTTTGCCCAAATTCCCCTTCCACTCTAATTCCACACACACAGCCCACAGCCCATCACTCCAAGCTGAGGGAAACGCCCTGTGCATACACCTGACTTTGCCACTTAAGTGTGGCCTCCCAGAGGGCTGTGGGTTATTCATCTTTGTATCCTCAGCACC
Organism: Cabassous unicinctus; assembly: GCA_029593785.1. Lineage (NCBI taxonomy): Eukaryota > Metazoa > Chordata > Mammalia > Cingulata > Chlamyphoridae > Cabassous > Cabassous unicinctus. The sequence continues at coordinate 12,017 of JAQZBX010012638.1, read as the reverse complement.
CAGCACGGTGCCTGGCACATAGTGTATAATAGGTGTGAAACGAGTAAATGAATCATTGAACTGAGAAGAAAGATCACCCCCTCTCTGATTAGTAGTTAGGCACCATTCTGAAGAGTTGGATTTGGCGCTAAGGAACTAACCTGGGAAATAGCTGAGGAGACTGGGACTTGAATGGAACCAAATGGAACCCAGATAAAAGACCTGATTGCACTCCGTTTAGTTTTTCCCAAGTCTGCATTATAAAGATATTCTCCAAGATTGCAAGCCTGGACTAAACTGTAAACATAGCTCAGAACCAGCCTCTAATCCTGCACCACCACTGCCATACCATAAGCAGACACCCTGCCTGGTGTGCCAAGTCTATTTCAGGACGGACAAATTATCTAGGCTGATAATAGCTATTTGGCCAGAGATGAAGTACGTGCCTTCTCAAATAATCACTGCCAGCCTCCATATTGCTTTCTGAGAAAGCATGAGGTGGTGAAGGAAGATGTCATAGCAGCAAAGGCAGGAGGTACTGAACACACCAATTCCCTGAAGTTCTTCCCACCCCCCTACCTCCCCCATGCAGGGCAAATGGTATGAGGAGGTGCCCCCTCTGCTGCTCTCCCTCCAGCACCTCACCAGCTGCAGTGAGATGTCTGCTGTATTTCACACCTCAGAGCTGCAGAGAAAGTCCTACTCAATTCTAGGAACACACACAGGCTCTGGCTACCCACACTGGGAAACCCTTCATAGATTCTTGCCATGAATTTGCAGTTATCAGAAATTAAGCACAAATAAAAATAGTGTTCATTTCCATTTTTAAATGTGTGTGTAAGGCTGTGACTGGACTGTAGTTCAGACCAATACACATCTGCAAAAAAAGCCTGGCAATCTGCTTGACTTGCCCTCCTCCTTACAATGCCAACATCGCCCATCAGGATCTTCCCTAAATCACCACACTGCTCACCTGCAGGCTGAGGCAAGTTTGAAAACTCCCTGGAAACAAACCAGAGGAAAGCGCCTTACCCAAAGCCTGAGAAGCCCTCAGTGCTGTGGAAGGCACTCTTTACCCGACTCTTCATGTTCTCTGTCCTGCCAGCAGCTGGGACAGGGCAGAACCCCCTCTTCTGTAGCTGTAGCTACAGTCATGAGTTACACAAGCCAGTCCAAGGTCAAAGAGAAGAGAAAGTAATCCACTGGGCACGCTCTGATCCAGTGATGGAAAGACATCTCTTCACAGAGACCCAGTGGGGTCAATATTGAAACGCACTGCATAGACAGTGACCTTGACAACCCCATATGCAGTATGCAGTTTTGGAGGTTCCCTATAAAATTTGTCCTCCAAGTCAAAAAAAAAAAAGAAGAAAAATCTGCAACATATGATTAAACCGTCTGTAAGCCAAAAAGACACATACACATACATACACACAAATCAAGGATGATCCACTCCCATACTCAAGAGTAAAAATAATGAAAGAAATTGCTCCCATTTATTAAATATTCACTAGGGACTGGGCAGTGCCAGGGGCTGTACGTCCTTTCACCACCACCACAATGAGCTAAGTAGTTATCATCATCTTAAAGAAAAAGAAAACAAGCTCAATGAATTTAAGTCACTGTTCCAAGGTCCCCCAGCCATCCAAGTCCACAAACTCGGGTCTGCCTCGCGGGCAGGATCTGCTAGTGCAGGGTCAGTGTTCACTCCCTGGACTACTCTGCACCTACTCCTGTGAGAATCCAGGCCCCCCTGCAGCACTCTATCCTCTCTCCTTAGATTATCTCAAACACTTCCGTGGGTTCAATCATCATCTATTTGTAGAAACTCCCAAATCTACAGGTCCACCTCAGACATCTTTTTCTAAGCTCCATGCCCAAATAGCCAACAGCTTCTTCAACATCTCCTCTTACTTGTCTCATAAACATCCAGTCTCAACATGTGGAACTCAGGATCTTCACCCCTCAATCCTGTTGCTCCCCTTCATTCCCTCCCTCAGTAAATGATACCAGCATCCACCCAAGTACACCTGGCAGAATTCTGGGGGGTTCCCAAAATCACCATTTCTCTCCCCCTTATCCAATGGATTATCTCTCTAGCCTCTCAATTCTGTCCTCTTCTCTCCATCTCCACTGCCACCACCATCTCTCTCACCCCGGTTACTCCAAAGAACCTAACTCTTGTCTCCACCAAAATAGTCTCTCCAGAGCAGCCAAATTAATCTTTTAAGAAACATAAATCTGATAATGTATCTACCTGCCTTACTCATCTCTCACTGCTCTCCAGACAAAGCCCAAAATCAATCATGAGATAAAGGGAATGGCACTTTTGGGTTTCTAAGAATCAAATCCCAGTTGGGGCTTTCCCCATCCTCAACCTGCTTTTCTCCTCTCTTCCTAAACACCCTCTGGCAATGGGTTTCTCTCCAGGTGGCACAGCAATCCCCTCTCTCCTCAGGACATCCCATCCCCAATCTCATTCCTGCCACATTAGGGGTCAGGCCCAAGCCTTCCTGCCCCTCTCTGTCAGTCCAGCCTGGCCACATGAACCCATCTCCCATCCTTCCGCTTCAGCCCCACAGTAGTTCCATAATTTGTCCACACATTGCCAGACATATCTCTAGAAAATGCTTCCACCTGGCAACAGTGTGCTGCACCCCACAGGCTCTACCACACACGCCTCAGGTAAAAAGGCAGTATGATTCTGGGTTGACCACCACAGGGCCCATGGGCAGCACCTCACAGCCACAGAAGCTCGGAAAACAGAAAAACATGCTCCAAAACCCTGTCTGACTCATCTGCTAACTTTTGTGGTGACCCGTGAGCAGTGGAGCTGTTAGTTTAGGCCTTCACTGACAGCCTCAGAAGGCTGGAAGGTTGTCTTGTGGCTACTGCTCTAAGTCCTCAGCCCTCTTCATCCCTACACCATCTCTTCCCTGCAGTCAAGAGGCAAAAGAGCAACATGCTCAGGTGATTATCCCAGTCAGCAGAGCAAAAGCTACTTTACCACCCACAAAGGCAGAGATGCAAAGGCAAGAAACACTGGATGAAAGCACCAGTCATAAACACACACTCCTGTTAACCATGCACCACACTTTATAATTAAAAGGCATTTTCACAGAGACTTTATCTGAAGCCTCACAGAAACTCTGTAAAGTAAGTAGAACAGATATTATTCCCATTATACTGATGGGAAACTCGAGTAAAAATAGGTTAAATAAATTGTTGCAAGGCACACGTTTGAGTAAAGTGCTTCTGGCAGTAACACACATACAGATTCACTTTTAGAGACATTCCTCACTGTTGCCTCCCAATTTGAATATTTCTGTTTATTCTTGGTATCTAGTTCACGCCCTGTCCAGGATTCTTGGGGGGTAATTCCCAAAGAAGTTTAACTTTCCCTTGGCCTTAAAGTCTGAGTGTATCCTTCTCCACTGGATATTCAAGAAACATGATCTCCTCAAAACCTTAGTGGAGGCTGTGTTTTATTTTAACTGTCCTCCTTTCTCCTGACCTGAAATCAGGCTCTGTTTTATCTCTTGGGCACACCCTCCTCCCGGGACAAAGTCATGGCTCCTATTTACCCACAAGACGCTACTTGTATTGACTAAGAATATCCACTGACCTGGAAGACAGCACAGGCAAGTAAACCCTGTGGTAAGAAGCTCACCAGGTGGCCCTGGGCAGGGCCACCAGGAAGCCTGCCTCCTTCACCCAGCAGGGCCTCTCCAACTCTGTCAGCAGCTGGAGCGCCTAAGGCAGCTGGGTGAGGTGAGCCACCAGGGTTTAACTCTTTGTGCATATGGTTATCATTCTCTGAACCTTCTCTGAGCTACATACTTTTTATACCTAGTTTCTAATCTTCATGACATCACGGTGCAGATAGGGTTAAAAAAAAAAAAAAAATTTTAGAGTGATGAAAACTGGGGCACAGAAGTATAGAACTTGCCAAAAGACACACACCACCAATAAGTAGTAGGGATGGATTTGAACCTGGGGTCTCTCAGATGCCAAGCCCAGGTTCTACCAATGACAAAGTACTGCCTGCTTCTGCCCTGCACTTTCCAATCCTTCGTCTCAGGACATGGTGAGCAGACTTATTGGCTAAACATAGCCATTAATTTTCTTCTGAAAAAAAATGATAACTGCTTGGTTCACACTTGGAGCCTTTTGGTTGACTTCAATAAAAGACGTCATAAAGAGAAAGCACAAGCTCGTAACTCATTTTACCAAATGTTTTCTCCATTTGTTTGTTTTTGGGTTTTTTTCACTAGGTTTGCTTATCTGGACACATGGGAAAGGTTCCTGAGCTCTAGCTATAATATCAATGTCTAAATTCCCAGTTCCACTTAAAGGAAAAAATGCAAATGGACTCACCCTTTCATTATGTCTTTTAGCTGCAACACAGCATTCCAATCTCAGTTACAGAACCCCCCACATCTACACTGGCTACAGGCCAGCTCAGAGATTTGAGAGAAAGCAGACAAAGCACTTGGGAACAGATGCATTTGCTGCACACACTTTAAATTTAATCTGTCCCAAAAGAAATTATTAATATCACACCTCATGCAATACAGAGAGTAAAATATTTGGGCAGGGAGTATTGTTTGGGGAAATGTATAGTAAGTAATTTTCACATTTAATAAATGTGATCCTTAAGCATTCTAAATACCAACGCATACCAAGTTGACACAAACATCTGGTACCTATTCCATTTAATTTCCAGCACATCGATTCCTCATATCACCCAGGGTACTAATGAGAAGCGTGCGTTCAGCTGTAATAAAAATGGTAAAGATGCAGAGGGACTCAGGAGGTAACATTATAGCCTGGGACCAAGACATTACAGTGGGGGGATTTTATTCCAGAAAAAACTATTGGCTAATAGGGTTTCCACAGGGAATTCAGCAATGTTGTCAGCTGCAAAGAGGGACAAACTCCCACAGATTGTGGGACTGGGCACTGCAGGATCTATTCTGCCCTTGAGCTGAAAATCCTTTCTAGCCCCACGGAATGAGACAATCTGTTAAAAAGGGCACCCAAGATGATTTCTCAGCCAATAGCATAGCCTGGCTCTAAGTCTGAGCTTTCCGAGAAGGAATGTTACAAACACTGGGATATGGTACAAAAACAAAACTCCATGAAAAAAACACCTGGAAGGCTCAGAGCTCCCCAACGCTTGGAGCGCACACACCATATGCACATGTTTGCACTGCCTCAAATTACAACTCGTTGGCTCTACAGCCCCTCAGGGATGGAGCTGAAGAACATACCATTAAAATCCAAAAGAGTCCTTCTGCCAAAGCCCCCCACCTGGGTTATTCAACAGTAAAACTTGGCATAAAGGCTAAAGGTTATCTGTCCCTGACGGGAAAAAGGCAGAAGAGTCCTAAAATCTAAAGAAACAGATTTTTCTATAGCATAACTCCCTAGGCATATCTAAATTTCTTAGAAGAAATTTCATCTTCCAAGAGAGTATCTAAATCCAAACCTTTCTCTTGACAAACCAATAAGTTAATTGCCAAATCATTGGGCCCAAACCCCAACATACATACTTGTATATTGTTGCACTGAAATTGTTGAAATCATGATGCAACCATGTTGAAGAATTTCTCATCTTCAAATTGTGTTTTTAAACATTCTAAGGGAAACAAAAGGCAGAGCTTCTCTAAGAATCCAAATTCTTGAAGTGTTGGGAAATCCCATACTAGAAAGGGTATTCACTCTTTCTATCTGGGCAAGATGCCCCTCTGCAACCTAGAAGTGGCAACAGAGAGGCTTTATGCAGCTCTGTGAGAAAGTGATGTCTTTTTTGTATTTTCTATGACCTGAAGAGAAAAGGCAGCATAGGGGTGTGTCCCCACTGGACACAGAAAGAAGAGAGGAGCACTGGCCACTAGTGAGTGTTCTCTGCTTCCACATTCATCAGGTTTCAAATCCCGATCTGCTACTTACTAGGTGTTTGCCTTGTTTCTAGACTTCCCATAATATCTCTCTCTCTCTCTCTCTCTCTCTCTCACTCTAGACAAACTTGACTTGTAGATCAACTGAGACACTATAAAAGAGAGTGCTTTACAAATGTAAAATAATGTTAAAGACAAAGTCCCCTGCTGGGGGGGTGGGGGGGCGCAAGGAGGACTAAATAAATGAAAACATCTTCTCTAGTTGAACAGTGTTTTCTTTACGGGCTTTTAGAAGATTAATATAACATCTAAGATAAGATGATCTTATACTAGTCCCTAGCCATTACTCCCCCCAAAAATTATTTCTAAGAATGGCATTGGGAAGTTTTAAAATAAACTATGCACAGTATCAGAGTAAAAATTCTTGTTCTCTGAGCACAGTATGCAAGTACAACTCCCAAAGTCAGAGCAGGCCATGTTTCTGCCTCCAGGGAATTCCAACAATCTGGAAAGAGAATAATTTGGCACCATCTTGGCCAACTTTCTTCTTGTTTGATTTCAATCTATAAAATGGGGCACGGGGCACCTGTCCCACAAGACCTGAAGGACACTGGAGTTGACATGGACACTGTCAACAGTATTCAACCATGGGGAAGTTAGAATTTATGGGACCTTATTGCTACTATGGCTCAGCACAGAGACCACGAACGAGTCTGAAGATGCAGAGAATGGAAGAATATGGAACCTGTTTTCTCCTCTGTGAGTTTGAGAGACACAAAATAACTGAAAGGAAGTACATGTCCTTCATTAAAAAGAAAACCTTTAATCAATGTGGATTCAAAATTGTAAACTCAGTTTAGCTACATAATGAAAAGTATAACTTAATTCCTATTCATGCTCTATTTTAGGGCATAATTGTCTTCCGTATCCTACACTGAGATGAGACTTGCAGGGTCAGAAAGCTGTTCCTGTTGACTCTGAGGGGTGGTGAGGGGTGACAACAGCAAATCTGTTCATCTCCAGACCTAAGACATTCACTCAACTATAATTTTCTCTTTTTCACCTCTAGCAAAATAGTTTCTGGCAAAAGAGAAAGAGCTGGTAGGCACAGAGGTAAGAGTCTGTGTAGACACCTGGAGTTACAGTACGCTGTGTCGGGCACACACTGGGACTGGCTAGCCTTCAGTTAGCACACAGGGTCGGGGCTGCGAGAAAGTGGCAAGACATGAAGCTGTTAAGTGGGGAATAGTCAGGGAAGGACTGAAGGCAAAAACCACACCTGCTAGGGAGTTCAATCATAGCCTGTAACCAGTGGGTCCTGATTACAGATAGGAGACAAGAGATTAAAAAAAAGGAAAATCTATAAACTTTTGGATTGGCCATGCAAAAATATTACTAATTGCAGCCATGTGTACAGACTGGGCCAAGAATTGAAATATAGTTAGTTTAAGGATTTTATATATAATCAAGGCACACAACAACTGATTGTTAAAGGAATGAAGGAAATGCTTAAGGAGTGCCAAATTACCAAGCACCACTGTATATATCAAATCCAATTACAAAATCAAAGCATACTCCTTCCTCTTCAAGCTAGCTAACTCACTTGCTGGTTAGGTGCTCCTGTCCTCCCTTAGGAGGGAAACTGAGAGCTGATGGTTTGAAGAAAAATCTGTAAACGCCTGGCTACTAGTGTTCACTCACTCCTTTCACATTCAAGCCAAAAGGCTCTCGAGAATCTGCAGGGCTGCTATTTCCAAGCACACAGCAGTTATGGGCCAATCACGTAGCACCATCGACAGATCTATTGATGTAGACTGGGGGACTCTGGGCCTTAGAATGACAGAAGGATTGTGCCCAGCTAAGTCGCTCCATACCAGAACCACATTTTTTCAACTGATGAAACTCAGAGGAGCTCAGAGCTGTTTGGTGTACTATATATTTCCTTCAGAGCAAGTATCACCGTTTTTAGTCATAAATCTATCGTTTCATTTATTTGGCCATGTGTCTGTGTCTCCTCTACTTAGCTAGAAACTCCATGAGGACAAGCACCGTGTTTCTTTTGCTCGTCCAGCGCTTGGCACAGTGCCTGGCATGTGGCAGGTGTTCACAAAGGCATGTTGAGTGATAAATGCCTCAATCAGTCAAACAACCAAAATCCAAACAACTATTTCTCTGCGGATCAAAGGGGTTTACATCTCAGCCCTGCCCTGAGGCAGCTACTTTACTTTTCCATGTCTCCTTTTCTTCATTTCTACAATGGGAATAAATCTTAATATTACTACATATTTACATATTTTCAACTATAGGGTATGGGTATGTTCTGGGAAAATGCTTTTTAACCTGTCTCAAACTCCTTTTGTGTTCGGAATCATAGACCGCTCGGGCTTAAAGGAACCTTGGATGCCATGTAGTTCAATACCTTCATTGTCACCCAGAGGGATTAAGAGACATCTACAGTGGCACAAACCTAGTTGATAAAGGGCCTTCTCTTCCAGATCTTTCCTAGTTTTCAGACAAGTTCTGCCTCAGCTTCTGGTCCTAGAGATACAAAAGTAATGCACCAAAATAGAGCTAGTTTTAGTGGACTCTACCCCTAGAAATTCCTAATCTCCCCAAAATGCCATGCCTTATATATTCCTATATTTATTATTTATATACTTAACTATTTCTAGAAAGGAAATTGAAGGGCTTGTAATGAAAAATAAACAAAAAAACAGACCCAGAAAACCATTTCAGCTGCCAGTCAACTAAAGGGTGACTGTGGGCAGAAGAAAACTCTAATAAAAGAACCTTGCTACAGGAAACTACTGCATTTGAGTACCAAAGTCAACTCTGAGAGCTTCCTAGCAGCTAAGGTAAAAGAGAAAATATGATGCCTTTTTAGTTCATAAAAAGGAAACATACCAGCTCTTGGGACAAGAAAACATTTTCCCTACATTTGAATATATGATGAGATCTATTACACTGCAAGGGTTAGTCATTTCAAGAGTGATTTTACAGAAAGCACAGGCACATGCTTTTCTTTTATGGCTTCATTTAAAATAGAAGGAATAATCTCCACAATGTATTTCATTCAGAGTTCCAGGCAATTCTCTATAGCATGCAAGAAAACTCCTTTTCTAGAATTGCAAGAGTTTTCTTTCACTTTTCAAACCAATAATTTGCATTAACGTATATATAAAGACAAGAAACTGACTGACATCAGTTCACTAAAGGCAACTGGGGAATTCTGCAGTCCCAATTTTTTAAAACATGCCATGAAATAAATTAAAAGTTTGGGATTCTGCTGTACTGGGTCAACAAGAAACTTCTGAAAGGATAAAATCTAAACAGTGGTTATCATTTTAATAAAAGGCTAAAAGGGAGGGAGTGTGATTCGTTCAAATTGTATTTAATCTAAAGATGAATATAAGATAAATTACTGCACTGTTGTTTAATAAACTCTCCATTTTAAATTTAAAAAAATTTTTAAACTGGGATAAATGAGATACCTGCTCTGAAAAACATCCACTGAGCATGCTCATGACAACACTTCACACACAGTAAAGTATTGTAGAACATACATCTGTATCTGACAAAGCCACCTTTCAAAACAGATGTATCATAGGATGCTTCAAAGCTGAACTTTTTTTTTTTTTTTTTGAAGTTTGTCACATTCAGTCAAAGCAATTTCTGTTTTTCTGAAATCTGTGTGTGTTATTTTGAGGAAAACTTTTCCTCAGTGTTTTTCCACTCTGGATCAACTAACTCCTCTCTTTTCCTCCCAAGTGAACCTTCAGAAACCACTCTGCCAGAGGGAATTCACCTTTTCTCACATGGAGACAAGCTATACTACTTTTAAATGATCAACCTGAAAATAAAATCCTTTGCATGCCAAATCCTAAAACAAAAGAGGCTTTGTTTCAAAATTTGCACAGAAAAATCTACCAAAGCTACAATAATGCATTATTTAATGGAGTAGTTACTTCCCACTCTCAGCATTTCATATCATACTCCCTTCCTCCCACCTTACTTCAAGTGACCCAAAGAATCATCTTACTACCACACAGTAATGGCTAATTTAATCAGGATAGACTGGTAATGAGCTATTCCACATAAGTAACTTTTTAAAATAACTAAGGCTTTATTCATTTTCAGAAAGAAAGCGGCAATAGTTATTTTTAAGGAAGTCTACCTAAATTGTTCTCTATCCTAATTACTTCCTGGCCATCTTAAATATTAAGCATGCTGAATATTACTTATATTCTTTTCTTGAGGAGGTAGGTCATCATTATGAATACTAATTACAGTTCATTAAAGCTTGGTACAGCATTTCAGCTTTCTCTCCATACCAAATGGTCCCATATTTCTATGTCTCTATAGTTGAGTCCATACTTTCTATACTTCTGGTGTTTTCCTAAATTCTGGCTGCAGGCCTCAAGCAGCGCTCCCATCACATGCCATCTCTTACAGTCTTTTACACTCAGTTCTAAGTTAGCAAGCTCTGGGTGAGAGCCAGAGGGTGGCTCCCATCCCACTTAGAGAGTAATATACATGAACTCTTTGATAGCTATCTTCATGACTGCACTCCGGCTGCATGAAGCTGCCGTAAAACTGACACTGTATAATATTACTGACATCGCCCACACTAATCTTATTTGAATGGCAGCCATCAAAGAATGTGAAGCTTAGGCGCTAAGGGTGACATATTGAACATTTAACTCACACGAAAACTGTGCTAAAAAGCCTCCTACTGCTTGAGGTTTCAAGCATCTTAAAAATTCTCTCTTTTCAAGAGAAGAAACCAAATGTATGCATGGATCTGATCAGGTTCTCATGGTGTCCTTTCTTAATTTTCAGGATGAAAAGATCCTTAACTTGCTTAACCTCCTTAATTCTAGATTTATTACAATTTTAACATCATTTGCAAATTCTTCCACTCTAGTTCCTCAGCTGTATTCACCATAACTTCCTGTCTCCACGCTCACATTAGTGCCACCAGCACAACCATGCAGATCAAACTCCTACCTAAGACCCTGTCCCGGTACAAATGATAGATACAACACATGCATATAGTGCAGGCCAGGCTGCAGGCTGGAAAGGCACATGCTGAAGACAAAAGTTTCACAGCCTCAAGAAGACTCACTTCTTAAAAGCTCTTTTACAAAATGAAATATAGTTTCTTCCCACCTCTCCCCCTACCCGCCCCCCCCAGAGATAGTTCATAATTTATCCTAGACTTCAAACTTTTCTTACCGTAAAAAGTATAGGAAGTTGCACAGAAACAATGAATGGAAGTGTACTTTTTTTTTTTTAATCAAACAAGAACAGGAAACTTTCAGTAGTTTATGATAAAACTACATTTTTGAACCAAAGAGAAAAAACAAATCATGCTCTTTCTACTCCTAACTTTCTACCCTCCCCCATCCAAAACATACACCAAATGCAGAACTGACATCCATGAAATAAAACAACGATAAGAAAAAATATTTACAGACTTCAAAAATATATTTCACCAAATTACTTAATGAACCTCTTCAAACAGGCATACACCTACTTCTATTATTGTATGGCAAAAATAGTCATAATAAAGCTTTGGAATATTAAAGACAATAAGTGTGGAAATTCCAGAAGATATAAAAACTATTTCCGGGGAGGTCAAACAGATCTATATTTATTTTTCTTTCCAAAAACATAAGAATGAATAAACCAATAAATAAAATAGGCACTCGCAAAAGGAAGCATGTATCTGACTGCAGTTCTACAACATAAGATCTCCCAAATTTATCACCTCCTCCATATAAGAGAAATGATTTCCTTAAACAAAGTTAGCCCCAACACTCCCCAAACTGTAAGAACCTCTACTATACTGTGAGCAAATTAAGGAATCCACAGCATTTACACAGCAACTGACACAGAGTAGGGCTCCATTTATGTTTCAGAAAAGAAAAGGCCAGATTTAATTCTCACTCACCTCAGTCTTAGTCCAGCCCTGAGTCCAGCTGTCAGGGATATGGCTCCAAGCACACTCATGAAATATCACTTTTATGCACCCCAGTTGTCTCATCTTTAAAAGAGGGATAATACTTGTCCTACCTAATCCCCAGGGTTCTTATGAAAACAAATGAGATCATGCACTTGAAAGTTTCTTTTTAA
>JAQZBX010012637.1:0-40952 GCA_029593785.1 Cabassous unicinctus | reverse complement strand
TGAGGGCAGGCCGGCCCGCGCGGCGCGAGGGGCTGATGCAGCGGGACCTCACAGCAAGGGGAAGATAAGCAGACACGGAGAAGACACACAGCGAATGGACACAGCAGCACAAGCAGCAAGGGGGGGATAAATAAATAAATAAATAAATCTTTAAAAACAAACAAACAAACAAAAAAAACTATAGGGACAGTGAAGAGTCTGGCAATGGCCAGGCACCAAACGTGGGAAGAGAAGATTGACTGCAAAGGGCCTGAGAGAACTCTTTGGGCTGATGGAAATGTTCTCTGTCTGGATTGTGGTGGAGTTATATGACTGTATACATTTGTCAAATTCATCAAACTATACACTTAAAAAGGGTGAATTTAATCATGTGATAATTTTACCTGACATAGAAAACAAAGGTTGACTTGCCAGGTTTGGGGGAGCTCCGACTCCTCCCCTCCACTGTCTGGGTGGCTTTGGGGAGGAGTGTTACTCTTCGACCCATTGTGCTTACTTGAGGCAGCTTAGGCCCTGTAACTCTGTCCTGCCCTGCCTAGCAAGGGGCCAGGGGTTAGGATGGCAGTGACGGAGCTTTCCAAAGCCCAGACACCAGTGTGGATGAAGCTTCTGTCCTTCTGCTCACACAGGGCAGGGTCCTGGTCCCTCTGGCTGAGGCTGGTCAGTGCCCTGGCTTGGACTCTTGCTGAGCCAGGCCATGCTGAGCAATGGTGGGAGTGCTTGGAGCTGCAACAGACAACATCCTGCCCTCCAGAGCTTCCAGTCTGACTCACTGAAGCTCCTTCATATCCTTGAACTTGGACCCCCTCCCCCCACGGTTGGCCCAGCAGGAGAGAAGCATTGCTGTCCAAGCTGGCCCCTGGCCCCTGACTGTGCTGTCTCCTTGGCCTCTCTCAGTCCCTGACACCATCTCCTCTACCTGTGCCCCACACATCCTCCCTGGGTGACTTGCTGTGAACACGTGGGATCACCCACAAGTCCTCTGCTGAGCTCCATGCATATGGGCAGGCCACACTGAAAATGGCCCAGACCCAACGATAATCCGTCGCTGCTGTTGTTGAGGACTTTTAATTTGCCAGGCTCCTTGCAAACTGATTGCTGTGCCTTATCTCATTTAATTCACTCAAGAACATTATGAGATAAATGCCAGTTTTTTAACTTTTATTTTGTGAAGTAAATCACATAGAGAGAAATGTGCAAAAACAAACCATACAGCTGAATGAATGATCACAAAACGATCACTCGTGTAATGCCATTCAGGTCAAGAAGAGATCACTGCCAGCCCCTGGAGCCCACTGGGGGCCCTCCAAACCACAGCTCTATCCCTTGACTTTGATGGTAATTGCTTCCTTGCTTGTCTTTGTATTTTTGCCACCTATGCACAGCATCTCTAAATCTCTAGCTTAGTTTTCTCTCTTTTGGGAACTTTACATACTTGAAATCAATCAGGATGTAGTTTTAAAAAAAAGATTTATTTATTTATTTCTATCCCCCTCCCCCCACCACCCAGGATGTATTTTAAAAATCTTCTTTCTATGCTGTGGCTTGGCTGTTTATTCTCTTACTAGTATCTTTTGTTGAAAAGAAGTTCTTAATTTCAATGTAGTCAAATTTATCACCATTTCCTTTGCTTAGGGCTTTTTGTGTCTGACTTTAAAAATCTTTTCTTACCCCAAAGTTATAAAGAAATTCTCCTATATTATCTTTTTTTTGAATGTATGAAAACTTCTTTATTTTGAAAGAAGCTTTAAATTACATAAATGTTACATCTAAAATATAGGGGGATTCCCCCCTCCCACACTTCTCCCCATTAACAGCATCCTTCATTAATGTGGTACATTTGTTACAATTGATGAACACACATTGAAGCATTGCTACTAACTATGGTCTATAGTTTACATTATAGTTTATACTTCGCACCACACAATTTCAGATTTTCACAAAATGTATGATGGCTTGTATCCGTCATTGTAATGCTATGCAGGACAATTTCAATGTCACAAAAATGCCCCATGTTACACCTGATCTTCCCTCTTTCTCCCCTCAGAACCTCTGGTGGCCACTGCCTTTATGTCAATGTTACAAGTTCTTCCAATGCTAGAATAATAATAAGTCAACTTTAGTCCATAGTTGCACTTGTGTTATCTTACAGAGGCTTTATTGCCTTGTCTGAATCTACAATTCACCTAAAGTAGTTTTTGGCTTTTGAAGTAAGGTGGAGACCTAATTTCATTTTTTTTTCTATCTTGATATCTGATTTTCCCAGAACCATGTATTAAAAAAAAACTGCCTTTCCTCACTGCTTTTGGGCTTTGCATCATGTTCTCTGGACCCTGCTTTTTTTCTAGCCATTGCTGGTGGCAGTCAGCTTAGCCTAGGCGTATCCTGAGAGGACCTTGCCCTAGGTGGGCTGCATAGCTCTTACTTTGTGTCCTGGAGCCCAATTGGTACTCACACATGTATAAATCTGGATGTGCAAGGGAGGTGACATCACGGGTGGCAGTGTCCCAAGGAGGGACAAGAGCTGGTTGGTAGGTGCTCCTCTCGTTCATCACCTGGGTGGACAATTCTGAATATATTCTACATGGCTGTGCAGAGGGTCCCAGTTGGCTCAAGCCGTAGGTGCTCACAGCAGTGACCAGCTCAATTATTCTCTTTGTATTGGATTTTTCTTCTTCCCTGTTTCAGTCTTCCCCAATTCCTGTCTGCTTGGGATCACTTTCCCAAATAAACAACTGGCATTTCTGGAGGGAGCCCAGGCTAAGACTGGAAGTGGCTCATGAAGGCAGACCCTCAGGATGGGACTGTGGAATTAGGTCATGCATTGTCAGACTGCCATCAGGATCCCTCTGCTTGGGGTACGTGGGAAGGTGATGACACTGGTATGCAGTAGCAGCATGATTCCTGATACTCTCTCCTGTGACAGCTGAGATGCAGATAGAAGGTGAAGTGTTGACTTATGTGCTAGTGGTGACACTTGAAAGGTATGGGGGCAATGGAAAGTAAAAGAATTGAAAATCAACAGAAAAAATAAAAAATAAGAAAAAATAGAAATTAAAAAATTTATAAAATTTAAAAGGGAAAAAAAAAGAATTGTGGAGTTGACTGGTTTCTGTTAACTGTGTTAGAAGGATTGAAAAGAGGAAATGCAGGCTCTGGCTAGCCAATCACCATCTCAAGGCATGCCATGACAGCGGGAGGGCCTAAAGGCAGCAACCCCTGCAGAGGCGGCGTCACCACCTAGACAAGGATGGCTTTTCCGGTGGAGGGCCTCTAGCCTCTGTCATAAGCCACTCCAGCAACTGTGCAGTTGGCATGTGAATGGAGTCGCTGCGAGGTAGGGCTGAAGGCGCTGCACTGGCACAACTACATGGACTCCTTCTCACCAAAGCCAATATATTTACTGCCACTGTTGAATCCCAGACTGCCAGCAGCAGAGACCAGTGTTGAATCCTTGATATAGCTCTCTGCTTTGATGAGCCCAGTTACTCTCCTAAAAGCAGCTGACTGAATAGAGCAAAGAGTGGACTATTAAATTATTTTTTTTTAATTTTTATTATGGTAACATATATACAACATAACATTTCCCATATTAACTACTTTCAGGTATAGAATTCAATGGTTTTAATTACATTCACCACAATGTTATGTTACCATCACCACTATCCATTACCGAAACTCTTCCATCACCCCAAACAGAAACTCTGTACCATTAAGGATGTTAAATTTTCAGATGAGGTACCTTCTTAGGGACAACACCCTGAGAGGTTTGAGTGATATCCTCCAGAATGCGGAGTGTGCATCGAACCTATGTCATTACAGCTGCTGCTGTACCATATACCCTGAAACTGGTATTCATGGGTGTATTAGGCAGCCAAGGGGGTGCTGATGCAACATACCAGAAATTGTTGGCTTTAATAAAGGGTATTTATTTGGGGTAAAAGCTTACAGTTACAAGGCCCTAAAGAGTCCACCTCAAGGTTACTTTTCTCACCAAAGTCTGTTGCCATGTGTTGAAGCAAGATGGTGGGCGATGTCTGCGAGTGTTCGGCCTTCCTCTTTCTCTTAAGGCTCCATGGGCCCAGCTTCTTCCAATCCCATCTATAGGCTGGAGGGCTCGTTACTTTCTGGGCCTTCTCAGCTGCTTAGGGCTCTGGGGTCTCTTCAACTGCAAACTATCAGGCAAGTTGCTCAGCTCTCTCCGGGGGACTCTGGATCAAGTTTCTCTCCTCTGCCATGTCTATGGTGCTCTCTCTTTCTTCTGTGTATCTGCTCCTGTCTTCTTGATTGAGTGTCCATTTAGATAGTCCACCAAGGGGGCAGGGACTCAACCCTGCATGCCTTAATGATGTGGTTGAATCAAAGTCCTAATCTTGCTTTAATCAAGTAAATGTAAAGCCTTTGAATTTAAATCAATCAAAGGGTATCATGCTCAGAGGAACAGACCAGTTTACAAACATAATATCTCTTTTTGGAATTCATAAATAATATCAAAATGCCACAATGGGTTAGGGAACCAAAGAGTGGAAGTAGGAGTCGTCCCTCTCACTACCACTCCAGAAATCTACTTGGGGAACCTGTATTTTTCATAACTTCAAACTTAGGCTCAGCTGGATGAGAAATTCTGATTCCTGGTGGTGGGGAATACATTGGGGGACACAGTAAGAGTTCTGGTGGATTTGTAGCTGTGATTACCACCTGTTCATTTTGGGCTCTTCATTCCAGTGGAACAGGCAAAAGAAGGAGTGGGAGTAACAGACCCTGACTTTCATGAGGATCTAGGTTGCTACTACATAACGAGGTCATGGAGGCGTATGTCTAGAACTTGGAGGATTCATTGGGGTAATTTCTTGATGCTTCCACAACCAGTGAATAGTGTAAAAGGATGAATGCAGCCACCATGGTCCGGCAAGGGTGAAGCAACTAAGAGCTCTGACTCCTCAGGAATGAGAGTTTGGGTCACTTCACCATGTCAAGATTCTGGCCCTGGGGCCAGAGATGGTGGTGGTGGAGTCTAGACTGGATTGTGGAGAAGGGAGATGATGTCATTGTGGTAGCCATTCTCCAAGGTGGCCCCCAATGATCCTTGCTTCCTGCTGTTTATGCTCTTGGGTGGTATCCTCACAAATTCAATCAGAGCTTGTCTGTATGACCAATAGAGTAGGGCAGAGGTGAAAGTGTGACTCTCTGGCTTGGATTTTTGTCTCTTGGATCATTCACCCAGGGGAAGCCAGCCATCAGGTCATTAAGACACTTAATCAACCATGGGAGAGAGTTATGAGGAGAAAAAAACTAAGGCCTCCTGTCATAACCAGCACAGTGTCAGCCATGAGAGTGAGCCACCTTGGAAGCAGATTCCCCAGCTCCAGTCAACCTAGAGAGGATGGCAGCCCTGGGTTCCATCTGATTGCAACTTCATGAGAGACCCTGAGCCAGAACTGCCAGCCAAGAAGCTTCTGAATTCCTAACCCACAGAATAGTGAGTGAGAATGTTTTTGTTTCTTTGTTTTAAGGGGCCTTGCATAGACCAATAATAATAGTATACACTGGACTGAGGAATGTGATTAGCCCAGTGGCAGAGGGGGGTAATTGTTGTTTGAAGCCACTAAGTTTTGGGGGTAATTTGTTATGTAACAATAGATAACTAATAGAGTCATGGTTGATATGTATTTTAATTCTATATTATTATTGCTTTATACAGTCCATATTCACTTAGATTTATTCATGTTTATCATTTTCATTGCTTATCACTCCTTCCAGCAACTCTAACCTTCCATCTGAATTTACTTCTCTTCTTCCTGAAGAGGACACTTTAGTATTTTATTTAGGATGTGTCTAGTGGTAATGAATTTTCTAAGTGTTTGTCTGAAAATAGCTTTTTTCACTTCCTTTCTTGAAAGATATTTTTTGCTGGGAATTGAATTCTAGCTTGCAGTCATTTTCTTTCAGCACTTTACAAACACCATTCCATTATTTTCTGGCTTCCATTGTTTCTGTTGAGAAGTCAGCTCAACAGAAACAGTAATTATTGCCCCTTTGAAGGTAATTAGTCTTTTTATCTGACTACTTAAAATTTGTTTATCTTTAGTTTTCAGCAGTTTTACTTGATTTGTCTAAATGTGCATGTCTTTTTGTTTATTCTGCTTGAAGTTTTGGGGATTTTTTTTTTTTTTTTTTTTTTTTTTTTTTTTTTTTTTTTTTTTTTTTTTTTTTTTTTTTTTTTTTTTTAGTTTGAGGCAATATCTTTTATCATTTTTTCAGCTATTATCCTTTCAAATATTGTTTCTGTCCCGTTCTCTATTTACTATCCTTTTTGGGACTCAAATTTCATGTATGTTAGAAGGTATAGCATATCTTGTATCTTCCATATAGGGTACGTTCACTTTTATGTTTTTCCATACTTTTGTTTCTCCTTGTTTCATTCTCTGTATTTTTTCCTGATATATTTTCCAGTTGATCAATACTCTCTTCATCTGTATCTAGTTTGTTATGAAATCTATTCATTGAGTTCTTAATTTAGGTTATTGTATTTTTTAGTTCTAACATTTCTGTTTAGTTATTTTTCAAATATGCTATGTCCTTCTTTTATAGTTTCCAGTTCTCTGCTAATGTTCTCAATTTTGTCTTTGATCTTTTTGAGCATAGTAAGCATATTTGCTTTAAAGTTTGTGCTGATAATTCCAATTTCTGGAGGCCCTTTGGGGTTTTCTGTTGTTTGTTGTTTTTGCTGGCTTTTCTCCAGGATATCTTGTCTCCTAGTGTGCCTGGTTATTTTTTACTGGGTATTTAGGATTATGTTAACTACCTCCAGAGAGGACTTACATTTGGTTCTGCCAGAATTTACAGTGCTAGTGCCTGGGGGCTCTAGCAATCCAGGGTTACCTTAATGCAACTTCAGGAATTGAGATGATTAGAAGCTGGGCTTTGGTCCATGTGAGGGCCTGGTCTATTTATGTTATGGTTCAGTCTGACTCCCAGGATGCGTCTTTTTGTTTTCACTTCAAGGCACAGATGCTTTAATAGAGATCTGGATTCCAGTGATTATGCCCTAGTCCTACAGGCCCATTAAAAGGCTGCTCATCCTCTCAGACATTCATTCACTTCTTCCAAAATTGACAGCCAACTCCAGGAAAAAGTGACCCCAAATGCTGGGCTCACCTTTCTAGAGTTCTGTCTTGACCAAGATCTTGGCCTCGTAATTCTTCACTACCCTGTTAACACTCCAGTGCCTTCAAGCAGATATGCTTTATATTTTGTTTAGCTTCAATGGATGGGTTGGTTGGAATTACCTAATGTGTATTACCAGGAAAGGAAGTCTTAGTAGATACAATTTTTTATCTACATTTTTTGGATAAAGAAATAGGGCTCAGAGAGGTTAAGTAACATGTCCAAGGTCACATTGCAGTAAATGATAGGGCTGAGACTAACACATGGAGTGTGACCCCAAAGTCTGTGTTTTTAACCACTGTTACAATGCCACTAGGCAACCCAACTCCTTGGCTTAAAATTCTTTATGCAGTGGACCCTGCTTCCTCCCTGCAGGTTGCCTCACCACTTCCTTCTCTGTTGCCCAGAGACTCAGAGAACACATCCTTGCCTCTTTGGCCCCTCCTTTGGCCTCAGTCCCCTTCATCCAGGCCTCTCTCCAGGGACAGGGCAGAACTGTGTTAAGAACAAAACTTCCGGTGTGATCAGGGTAGGGTGAGATGGGGGCAGGCTTGCACATTGCCTCCCCTTACTGGGCTCTGGATAGCAGCTGAGTTTGCATGAGCTTTATTTGGAAGCCCTCCACCCCTTGATGACTCATATGCAACTTGAGTTAACTCACACTCTCTGGATTTGCACCTCTGTCTCCTAAAGCTGCTGCAGAGCAGGAGGGGGCCACCTGAAGGACCTGACAGTTCTCCCTGCTGAGTCTCCTTCTGTGGGGACACCTCTGTCTCACTGGCTCACCCAGATAATCTTAGACCAGGAATGTGTTTGACTTCTCAGCTCCTTGCCCTCTCCCCCCAGTGTGAATACCAGGGCCTACGCCCTTGTCTGGAAGAGCCTCTGATCCAAATTCATAAGGAAAAGAGGTCATCAATCATGAGGCTATATCTGCTGCCCTGTCTTTTCTCTCCAAATATTTTACATTTTCATTCCCCTCCATCTTGTCACAAAGTAAGGGATGTTGCACAGCTATGAAGACCACAAGCTTGGGAAGTACAGAAACCTGGGTTTACATCCTGGATCTGCCTCGCACAGATTATTTGACCCTGGGCAAGTCATCATTCTTTCTGAGCCTTGGCTTCTTATCTTTAAAATGGGAATAATTGTACTCATCTTGTTCCATATCTGGAATCAGCCATTTCCCCAGAAAGTCCTGGTTCATTTTAGTGGGAAATGGTATTTAGACACCATAGTCAGACCCTGGGGATGCTATTGCAGCTGGGTTGTTGTCATAGTTTCTGGACCTTTTTAATGGACAGAGCTGGAATATAAGTATTTTAGAAAATGAAAAATAAATTATGAGTCCATATCAATGTTTTCAATTTCAATTTAAAGTCATGAGGTTTTTACTTAACCTATTTAATATTTGTGTCCTTTTCCTTCACTTTGATTCCTAATGACATTAACACAATCATTTGCTTCTCATTTTATATATTTATATACAAAATATATTAAAATAATAATACCCATAATATGACTAACAGCATGATTACTAAGGGCTGATTAAGATTTCTTTGTAGTTCTTTTATCCTTAGGATATATTTCTTTAGGCATGTACAATCAAATTACTGTGTTTAATTATGCCACTAACTTCACATACAGTTAGGTTCATTTGTTTAATTTTGTTCTTCATTTTTTGGGAATTGCTTTGTGGTGTTTCTCTTTCCCATGGCTTGCAGGGGGAAGAAGGAAATACATACTCCAATTGGTCAGCCCTGGGTGCTTGCTCAAGGAGCCTCTTCACTTTCAGTTCACAGAGCAAACACTCTCAAATAAAGTCAATATTGATCAAACTTCCACTGTGCCCTTACCCAAGATGTATTAAAAACAACTTTTTTTAATTGAGATAAAATTCACATGACATAAAAGTCTTAACCATATTAAAAACCATATTAAAGCGTACAATCCTGTGAATATGTGTACATATTGCATACACATATTGTACAGCCGCAATCACCACTATCTAATTCTAAAGCATTTCCATCACCCCAGAAGGAAACTCTGTACCTCTCACTAATCCCCTCACCCCCTACCTGGCAACAACTAACCTATTTTCTGTCTATGGATTTGCCCATTCTGGACATTTCATATAAATGGAATCATACAATAGGTGGCCTTTTGTGTCTGGCTTCTTTCACTTACCATAACGTTTACAAGGTTCATCCATGTTGTAGCATCTATCTGTACATTATTCCTTTCATTTTCTTTCTTTTCAATGCTCTATTTTTTAACTTTTAATACAGAAGTACACATCATCACCTATATGATGTAGATTCATGAGCAGATGCAGATTTGAACTTCACAGGTATCACATACAGATATGAATAGGAATTGTACTGGCACCCATTTTGAAATGTGTGTTCACATATCCATAAAAATGACTGCGATGGTTCTAGAGAGATCCAGGAATGTTGGCCAGGCCACTCTACCATTACTGCTGGCTATCACTCTCTGAGCTCTTCCTGTGCTAAGTGCTTCACATATTTTACCTTACTTTATTCTCAGCCCTAGAGAGGGATTTTTTTAGCCCTATCTTATCAGAGAGAAGATTAAAACTTAAATAAGGTGCTCAGGTTTGCACAACTGCTAAGTGGTAGAGGCAAAATTTGAAGCCAGGTTTCCTGACTCCCCTGAGCATGCTCTGTAGTGATATGTGATTTAGCACTTGGAGTTAAAGGGAGGTGGTGCAGTGGGGCAAAATTTCATTCTTTTTTTTATGGTTGAATACTTTTCCATTGTGTGGATATACCATATTTTGTTTATCTGTACTTGAGTTGATGGATATTTGGGTTATTTCTACTTTTTGACTACTATGAATAATACTAAGGACATTCATGAACAAGTTTTTGTGTGAACACATGGTTTTATTTCTCTTGGCATGGAATTGCTGGGTCACATGGTAGCTCTATACTAATTTTTTTTTTTTTTTTTTTTGAAGTACTAGGGGCCAGGGATTGGACCCAGGACCTCAAATGTGGGAAGTTGGTGCTTAACCACTGAGCCACTTTGGTTTCCCTATCATTTGTTTTTGCTTGTTGCTTGCTTTTGTTTTTTCAGGAGGCACTGGGAACTGAACCCAGGACCTCCCATGTGGGAGGCAGGCACTGAGCTGCTTGAGCCACATCTGTTCCCTATACTAAACTTCTTAAAAATTTAATTTTATTCCTTGGAGCAGGCCGTGGATTTTTAGATTGTATACCTAAAGCATGAGCAACAAAAGAAAAAACAGATAAATGAGACTTCATCAAATTAAAAACTTTTGTGTATTAAAGGACATTATTAAGAAAGTGAACAAACAACCTACAGAATGGGAGAAAATATTTGGAAACCATATGTCTGATAAGGGTTTAATACCCAGACTATATAAAAACTCCTACAACTCAACAACAAAAAGACAAACAACCCAATTAAAAAACAGGTCAAAGATTTGAATAGACATTTCTCCAAAGATGAAAGTCAAATGACCAATAAGTATATGAAAAGATGCTTGACATCATTAGCCATTAGAAAAATGCAAATTAAAATTATGATGAGATGCCACTCCATACCCACTATCATGGCTAATATTTTTTTAAAAAAAACAACAACCCTGAAAATAACAAGTGTTGATGAGGATGCGGAGAAATAAGAATGCTATACATTGTTGGTAGGAATGTAAAATGGTGCAGCTACTCTAGAAAAGTTTGGTGGTTCCTCAGAAAATTAAACATAGAATTACCATATGACCTAGCAATTTTGCTCCTAGGTAGATACCCAAAAAAACTGAAAGCAGGGAGATATTTGCACACTAATGTTCACTGCAGTGTTACAACAGCCAAAAGATGGAAGCAGCCCAAGTGTCCATCAACAGATGAATGGATAAATGAAATGTGGTCTTTCCCTTCAATGGAATATTATTCAGCTGTAAAAAGAAGTGAAGTGCTGGTACATACTACAACATAGATGAACCTTGAAGACATCATATTGACTGAAATAAGCGAGACACAAAAGGACAAATACTGTGTTTTCTCTTATGTGAATTTGCTTAGAATAAGCAAATTCCTTGAGACAGAAAGCAGAATAGTGGTTACCAGGGGTGGCAGGATGAGGGCTTGGGGAGTTATTGCTAAATGAATATGAGGTTTGGTTTAGGATAATGGAAATAGTGTGGAAATAGTGGTAAAAGTTACACAGTATTGTCAATGTACTTAATGTCAAAGAATTGTCCACTTACAATGGTTAAAAGGATTTTGTTAGGTATATTTTACCACAATTAAAAAGTAAGGGGGGGCAGATGTGGCTCAAATGGTTGGACGTCCGTCTCCCATATGGAGGGACCTGGGTTCGATCCCCAGGACCTTCCGGTAAGGAAAAACAAAAAAAAGTAAGGGAGTGGACGTGGCTCAAGTAGTTGAGCACCTGCTTCCCACATGGGAGGTCCTGGTTTGGTTCCCAGTGCTTCCTAAAGAAAACAAACAACCAGCAAAAACAACATGTAAAAACCAACTCAGGGGAGCCGATGTGGCTCAGTGGTTGAGCACCGGCTTCCCACATACAAGGTCCTGGGTTCAATCTCTGGCCCCCGGTACCTAAAAAAAAAAAATTTTTTTAATTACTTTTATTTACACACAGTCCCTATCCACCAAACATGCACTTCTTATTCCCTCCTTCCCTCATCCCTTGGTAACCTCTAATCTACTTTGTCTCTGTGGATTTGCTATTTCTAGATATCTCTTGTAAGTGACATCAGACAATATTTGTCCTATTGTGTCTTGTGTATTTATTTCACTGAGCATAATGTTGTCAAGGTTCTCCCATGTTGCAGCATGTCTCAGAACTTCATTCCTTCTTATGGCCAAATAACATTCCATTTGTGCATTACTGCAGTTTGTATATCCATTCATTGGCTGATGGACACTTGCGTTGTTTCCACCTTTTGGCTCTGGTGAATAATGCTGCCATATATACCTAGAAGTGGAACTGCTGGGTCATATGTTAGTTCTATATTTAACATTCTGAGGCACTGCCATATTGCTTCTTATAGGGGCTGCACCATTTTACATCCCCACCCACTAATGAGTGTGCCTATTTCTCCACATTTTCTCCAACATTTATTTTCTATTTTAAAAAATAATAGCCCTTCTTGTGTATGTGAAGTGGTATCTCGTTGTGGTTTTGATTTTCATTTCCCTATTGGCTACTGATATATTTAACCTTTTGAGGAATTGCCAAACTGTTTTCCACAGCCACTGTGCCATTTTATATTTCCACCAGCAATGTATGAGGGCTCCACAATTTCTCCACATTCTCACCAACACTTATTTTCCATTTTTTTTTTTTTTTTTACTATAGCTATCCTAGTGGGTGTAAAGTGGTATCTCACTGTGGTTTGATTTGCATTTCCATAATGACTCATAATGAAGTTGAACATCTTTTCATGTGTTTATTGGCCATTTGTATGTCTCATTTAGAGAAACAGCTATTTAAATCCTTTCCCCATTTTAAAATTGGGTTATTTGTCTTTTTGTTGAGTTGTAAGAATTCTTTATAAATTCTGTATACTTATCAGATATACAATTTGCAGATATTTTCTACCATTCTGTGGTATGTCTTTTCACTTTCTTGTTGGTGTCCTTTGACACTCCTGAACACTAAGTTTTAATCTCAATTAGTCCAAGTTAAAGATTATAATACATAAAGTTATGTAACCATAGAAAACTTTAATTTTTTCTTTTAATTAGCTCTCTCCATCCATCCTCAAACAGAGAGAATCAGGTCAGTGAGAGATCATTTCCCAGAACCATACACGCCTCCTCTCACCTCTAAGACCTAGGCCCCTTGTCCAGTTTGTTTTCAAGATGAGAATTTTTGATCATGCTAAGGCAGAAACCAGGAGGTTAATTTATGCCGTAAGCAGACTGTCAGGTCGGAGACCAGCTGAGGGCTTTTTTGAAGGCAGGAGGCTGATTCATCACCGCACCACTGTCCTTCTGCCTTTTCTGAACATTTAATTTCAAATACATGCAATTTGTCTTCACTCTTTAGAGCCAGGGTTCTTAATTTCTGGCTGCTAAGACAAATACCATACAATGGGTTGGCTTAAAAAATGAGAATTTATTGGCTCACAGTTTTGAGGATAGGAGAAATCCAAAACCAAGGTGTCAGCAAGGTGATGCTTTCTCCCTGACGACTGTGTTGTTTTGGTGTCGGCTTCTGGTGATCCTTGGGTTCCTGACTTTTCTGTCACATGATGATACACGGGGTGGCATCTTCTTTTTCTTCTGGGTTCTGTTTGATTTCCAGCTTCTTATTCTCCACATGGCTTTCTCTTCATAAAGTAGGATTAAGGCCCAACCTCACTCAACTGGGCCACACCTTAACTAAAAGTAACGTCTCAAAAGGTCTTACTATGGGTTCGCTCCCACAGGAATGGGTTAAGATTAAGAACATGTTTTTTTGTTTGTTTATTTGTTTTCTTCCTGGGCTACATAATTCAACCTACCAGATGGTTCTTATCTACAACACGTATTTTCTCATTTTAACCACTTTCAAGTATATATTCTCTGACTCTATGAATTTGCATATTCTAACTATTTCATATAAGTTAGATCATATATTTGTTCCTTTATGCCTGACTGTATTAATCAGGGTTCTCTCGGAAAACAGAATCAACAGGAGATATCTGTCAATAATATGAGATTTTATAAGAGTCTCTCACGTGACCGTGGGGATGCACAAGTCCAGGTTCCACAGGCAGGCTGCAAACCAGGGGCTCCGATGAAAGTCCAATGATGGTCCTTGATGAGTTTCCGGGAGACGTTGGCTGTCTGAAAATGAGCTGAGAAATTCTCTCTGAATGTTGAAATCACTTCCCCTTTTAAGGCATTCAACTGAGTGGATAAAGCTTCACTCATTGCTGCCGGCAATCTCCCTGATTGATGCAGATGTAATCAGCCATCCACGCAGTAAACTCACTGGTGACCAAAGTCCATAAATGTTCTTGTATTACAATTAGCCCGGTGCTTGCTGGACCAAACACCTGGACACAATTACCTGGCCGAGTTGACACATTAGCCTAACCATCACAGTGACTTATTTTTTTTTCTGACTTATTTCATTCCACACGAGGTCTTCAAGGTTCATCCATGTTGTCTCATGTATCAGAATTTCATTCCTTTTTATGGCCGAATAATATTCCATTGTATGAATATACCACATTTTGTTGATCCATTCATTGTTGATGGAGACTTGGGTTGCTTCTGTCTTTTGCTCTTGTGAATAATCCTGCTATGAAAGTCAGTGTGCAAATATCTGTTTGAGTCTGTGCTTTCAGTTCTTTTGAATATATACCTAGAAATGGGATTGCCGAATTGTATGGTAATTCTATATTTAACTTTCTGAGGAACTGCCAAACTGTTGCACCATTCCAGCAGTGCACAAGGGTTCCTATTTCTCCGCATCTTTGCCAACACTTGTTATTTTCTGTTTTTTAAATAATAGCCATTCTAGTGGGTGTGAAGCATAGAGCAGGGTTCTTTCTTTTTTCCCTGACTTTATTTTGTACATTTAATAATTGAAAATATAAACAATTAAAAACTAAAAAAGTAAACACAGATGAATAAATATATACATTTCTCAATTAAATGTACTGGATACATATAAAATTTTTTTTTGAACCAAACAATATGTTACATAATATATTTGGTTCATAGTAACGCAGTCATACAGTATTTGTCCTACTGTGTCTGGCTTAGAGCAGGGTTCTTATCCTGAGGTCCTGGGGTGGCCCAAAGATCAAATTCTAGAGGCCCATGGCTTGAATGGGAATGAAAATACGTCTTTATTTTAGTTAAACTCTAACTGAAATTTCTCTCATTGAAGAAGAAACCACAGTAGCAATAGCAGCACCTGTCACTCTGCCACCAACAGAAATAAGGGATATTTTCATATCACATTTTGGTTGTTGCAGAATCTTTGAAATATCATTTATACTCATCATACTTTGAAATTACAGTACTTATTAGACCAGCTGCTGGAGCTTGCTATTTAAAGTGTTAACAAATGAGCACGTATATTACCACATCACCAATTTAAAGAAATATTTTGATTACTTTTGACTGTATTTAATATTTTGATTGAATTTCAGTATAATTGGTTTCCTTTGCAATTCTACATATTTATTTCATACATTTTAAAACATTATTCTAAGCAGAGTTCCACAGGCTTCAGCAGACTGCCAGTGGGTCCAGGGCACAAAAGAGGTTAAGAATCCTGGCCTAGAGCCTTTTGGGGGCCACTGCATGATTTCCATTTTGGCTAGTTTCATCTTTTTTTCTTTTTACAGGATCTTGGGAGAAAGATTGAGATGCATTACTCAAACTTTACATTAGCATGTTGCTTTGCTGTTTCTTAATACTAAAGCATATAAGAATCCCTGTAGGTCCCAGGAATTTTCTACCTTAAACGGGCTCAAGCTTGTCTAAGTTAGACGTGCCCGCCATAGGGAACTGCTTATTTAAATCATCTCTGGTATGAATTTTCTACCTGCAGGGTCATAAAATAGACATTTCCCATTTTGATGGGCAGACACAGGTGTGGATCCCCTTCTCCAACCTCTACTCAGTTCCCATGGGAATGACTTTCTTGGAGCAACCTCAGCCTCATGTCTGGAGGCAAGACAGAGATTTTCCCACTTTCTTAGTCTGGTTTGTGGGTTGCTGAGAAAAGGAAATCATGGTCTCTCAGGGAGACCCCACACTCCTGGTTCATCAGGGAGCCCCTCAGACCAGGTCAGCCCAGACCCAACCTCACCCTGGACCTTCTGTCTGGGTCGAGGCCCTAGCAGAGTTTACCAGCAGCACCACACCTTGCCTCCCCCCCACTTCTGACCTCTTTACCTTGAAGACTTTATGGGTCCAAAATCACTCTTCTCTGGTTCATGTAGGGAGACATTTAATCTCTTACCTGAAGGGAGACGCTGGGAGATGTGACAGCAGAGGCTTGGACGTGTGATCCTGGGCTGGAGCGAGCCTGAGGTCCTGGGAGCCCCTTCTGGAGATGTCTCTTTCCTCTTCTTGGCGCGGGGATTGGATTCCACATTCTCCACGGCCCTTCTCGGGTTCCAAGTGGGTCCAGCAGGGGCTGAACTCTCCCCCAGACCTCAAGCCAGAGATACCACCAAACTTTCCATCTCACCCTCTCTCCCAGGCAGTCTGTTGATGATCTTTCCTCCATCCCTCTCACTGAAGCTCCTCCCCTGCCGCCCTGGTCCAGCTCATCAGCCCTCACCCAGACTTAATGCAGGCTCCCTGGTCCCCTGACCTCATTTTGCCCCTTCCAGCCCATCCCCCCCTCCCTCAGGGTGATCCATCTGAAACACAAAACCAGTCTTCTCATCCCTCCCTTCGGACTGACGCCCGCTCCCCAACACCATCTGTTTCAAACCAAATTCTCTGGCCTGGCCCTCAAGGCCTCTCAGCCTTGCTGTCTCACCTGCCCCCTCACTGCTTCTGACTCCCTCAGCCCCTCATGGTCAGCCAGGGCCCCTCCTCTGGGGGGTCCCAGGCCACAGTCCAGCTGTCTGTCGTGCCATGTCACACTGAGATGGGCTGGCCTGGCACACGGCAGGCATCCGAAATGCTCGTTGAGCGAATGAAACCACCTTGCAAATGCCGCTGGTCCAGCGTCTTAACGCGCTGCTGTGATCCCCCAATGCCCCACCACTCTGAGGGGTCCTGAGGGCCTTACCTGGTGGCAGCACTGTGGGAGAGCAGGGGGTTTGCTGACCTCCTGCTGCTGGCCTTTCCTGCCACATCCCTTAGGAGGGCTCAGGGTGGGGGCCCTGCCATCTTCTCTTGCTCTTCTCCCTTGAATTCACCTTAGCTCCCCCACCAGAACACCGTGCCTGACTGTATCCTTAGGGTGGGTGCAGACTCTCTCCTATTTGCATATATTTTGGGCTCCATTTCTGAGCCCAGGTTCCTGTTACAAGTGTTGATTGTGTAAAATGGTCTCATGGTAGCAGGCTGTGTTAGGAGGGAGGGTGAGGGTGGGGCTGAAGTTTGGCAGGCTCTGTGTTCAAATCCTAACTCCACCCCGAACCCTTCCAAGGGGCAGATCCACTGAGGGAGCAAGAAGCTGCAGGCTTGGGAGTGATGTCTGGGGCTCACCGTCTTGCCAAGGGGAGGAATCTGCCCAGAGGCCCCAGATGACTGTGAGACCAGCCCCTGTTCCTCTGCCCCAGCCTGAGCCTCACCCCAGACCCCCTTCTGCTCCTGTTGGGGTGGGCTTGCACTTGGGGAGAGCACAGAGGGACTCCGGCCACACAAGGCGGAGATACAGAGATCTTGGGATACTCAGGAGCACTGCTTGTGGTCCTCCCTCACTGTGATGGCAGCAGGAGGTGCTGCTCAGCCACTTCCCCAGTCATTCTGAGTCGGACAGGGTAGCTGGGGGAGGAGTGCCCTGGTGGCTGAGCAGGGGTGCTAGTGGCCTGAGGATGAGGAGGGGGCTGTGGGTGCCTCAGCTGCAGTCACAGGAAGCTTAGCTGTGGGAACAGGGCCTAAGTGGTGTGGGGGTCTGAAATACACCTCATGGGCACAGGTCTGCTGCCCTAGGTGGGAGGTGAAACTGGGTTTTGGCTCAGCAGAAGCAAGATACTTTTTACCAGGAGCACTGCCTGAGGGCTGGGGTGCTGGGAGGGCGAGTTCCCTCTGTGCCTCTCCCCTCTGGAGGCCAAGAGAACATCCTGATTGGCAGACACCGGGTGGAGGTCGGGGTGAATGAGCCCTCTAGGCCACTTCCAAGTTTGAGTCTAGCTCAGAGCTGGGAAACTAGCCTCCCCCACGGCAGAATCCCCCAGTGGGCTAATGTGGAGGAGTCCTGCCCTGTCACTCTGTCCACACCCCCAGGCCAGTCTCCCCAAAGTCTGCGGACCTCACTGACCTGCCCAAGGACAGGTTACCAGGAAACCTAGCTGGGGTACAGCTCCTCATCCTGGCACTCAAGGCCCCATGAGAGGGGCCCCTCATCTTCCGCTGTGTCCCTGGATGACCCCTACCCTCGTCTTTCTTGCCCCGTGCCTCTGCTCAGGCCCCCTCCCCACCCCTAGCCCTCCCTTTCACAGCTCCACCAAGGCCCCCCCGCGGGCCCCGGGAAATGAGAAAGGACACAGGAGAGCCGCGTGCAGTCCCTAAAACAGGCTCTTTAATAACGGGTATGTCTTCACTGAAGAGCTTGGCTTTGCCCGCCGGCGGCGGGCGCGCTAGTAGAAGGAGTACTGGTTCTCCACGGCCCGCGGGCGGCCCCGCGCGCCCTCGCCCGCCTCGGGGGGCTCGTCGGCGCCGCCCCCGGCCTCCAGCAGCCGCTCGGCGCTGTCGCTGCGGCTGCGCGCGCTCAGCGGGGCCTCGGCGGCGGCGGCGCGCGGGGGCGCGGGGCCCGCGGCAGGGCCGTCCCCCAACTCCGAGGGCGCGGCGGCGGCGAGCGCGCCCGGCGCGAGGCTGGAGAAGTAGTGCGCGCCCGCGGGCTCGCTCCAGCAGGCGGGGGGCGCGGGCGCGGGCGCGGCGGGGGGCGCGGGCCCCGGCTCTGCAACGGGAGGCGGCGCGCGTCAGGGCTCGCCCCCGGGAGGCAGGGGCCCAGGCGGCTTCCCGGCTCCAGCCCCGGGCTGCCCCTCGGCCTCCTCCCACGCCCGCCCCTCCCACCAATCGGAGCCGCACCCCTGCGTGCAGGGGCCTCGGGGCTGCCTCTGAGCACCCCCACCCCTGCTGCTGCCCAGAACGCTCTCAGGACCTGGACGCTGGGGGGCTGCCACTTCTCCAGTCTCCATGGCCCATGGCTCACAGTTGCCTCGGCCAGGTTGGTGGGGCCAAACCCCTCCAGGCTGGGGTCAAGACACCTGGCGCTTATCCCACTTGGCTCACCCAGCTGGGTGGCTGCCTGAGGGTGACCCTCCCTCTCCCTGCCTGTCCTCTTGGGCCTTCACACGAGCCAGGTGGGGCCTCTTACCAGGTGGGGGGCCTTGGGCCTGCACGTAGCTGCGCAGGGTGATGTCGGCAGAGCCTCCTGACTCCAGCGGGATGGGGTGGGTGTGGAAGTGGCGCAGCATATCAAGCACGGACTGGAACCACAGGTGCTGCACGTGACACTGGCCGTGGCCGTTCAGCGAAAGGCGCAGGTGCTGTGGGCACAGGTGGGCATATCAGCGGTGGGGTCCTGGACTGGCCACCTGCTTGCCATGTGTCTTCGGGGTCTCTGGGGGGACCCTGCAGACACTGACCACCCCCTGGCTCTTGTTGAGGCCAGAAGGGCCGGGGCCCCTCACATGGGAGCCCCATTGGGGGAGGGGTTATGCC
Organism: Cabassous unicinctus; assembly: GCA_029593785.1. Taxonomy (NCBI): domain Eukaryota; kingdom Metazoa; phylum Chordata; class Mammalia; order Cingulata; family Chlamyphoridae; genus Cabassous; species Cabassous unicinctus. The sequence goes on along the minus strand of JAQZBX010012637.1, from coordinate 21,411 downwards.
TGTGGGAAAGCGGGCGAACCAGGCTGGACTGAGGGGAGGTGTTTGCCCCCACTCCGGGAGCACCCATGCTCTGCCTGGACCCATGGCTTTCATGCTCCCAATTTCTAGCTCTCCCCCAAACCCCAGAAGCTCAGGCCCCATATTGAGATGGGGAAGTTGAGACACAGGGAGAGGGAATGACTCACCCATCACCTCAAAACACAGGCTGGGCAGAGAACCCATGTCTGTGTGACCCCCCACCCCCACTCCAGCAGGCCAGTGTCTGCCTCGTCCCCTGCGCAGCTAATGCCTCGAAGGGTGGCATGCCCTCTCCCGTCCCCGCTGGGGAGCCGTGGCTGCCTGTGTCAACTGCAGTGGAAGCACCTGGAGCAGGTGGAACAGGGCTGGTCCCTTCCTGGGACTCCAGGGCCCACCTGGGAAAGTGCCTCAGGGTGAGAAGCCACAGGCCTGTGGGCTCTACTGGGGAGGCCCGGGTCTCTGCATGTACCCCACAGGAGAAAGAGTGGCTGTCTCTGGGATGTATGCAGCAAGAAGGGAGGTGACAGGAGGGGTTACAGGATATGCACGTGGCCCCAAGCCCACATAAAGGACAGAGAAGTCCCTGGTGGGGAGTGGTTCCCCTTCCCCATGAGTGACTTCGGCTGCTTGGCAAGGCGAGACATTACCAGAAACAGCATGAGCAAACCTGGGGAGCACTAAGGGCAGCCTGGGGCAGGGACTCAGCCTGAGAAGGGCAGCTTCGTGCCGTCCCGCACTGCCTCACATCTGGGCAGGCCCTTTGGGGGCAGAGGTCCAGGGCAGAGCTGGGCCCCAGGGGGTAGGCCAGAGAGAGGCAGGAGTATCTCAACCTACAGGAGAAGCTTTCAGACCTCTATTGTCTGCAGGCGGAAAGAGCTGACCTGGCTAGAGCTGAGTGGCAGGGTTGAGATGGTGTTCCCATCCCTCCAGCCGCCCCAAGGAGAGGAGCCTCCTGCCCTGCTCTGCCATCCTTCCCCACAGCCCATGGTGGCCTGGGCACTCCCCTAGGCTTGGGCTTGGGCATGAGTCAGATCCGGGCCCTCTGGGGAGGCAGCCTGGGGCGGCGCTGGCTGAGAAGTAAACTGCTGCTGCCAGTGCTGCCTGAAGCGCCTGGTTGTCTGAGGAATTGGTAAGGGCGGCTGCTTTCCAAAGAGGTGTCCTGGGGAGGTGCTACCTCCTGTGGCGGGGGCCAAGGAAAAACGCCCAGGGAGTCCCTGGAGGGCCAGCGGGGGGTTGGGGCAGGTGGGGCCCTGCAGCCGGGCACAGAGCACCAGCTGTGGCCTGGAGCAGAAGTCCTGGGGTGGCCTCTCCTCCAGCAGGGGAAACTGTCCTGGGAGGAGCAGGGCTGGTCTGTTTCCTTATCGGAAATGCAGGGATGTGGGGAGCCTGAGGTTCCTGCCGGCTCTGGCTACACCATACCCCCTCCTCCCCCAGCCCCCACCCGCACCTGATGCTTCTCCTCCTCTGCACCTGAGGCCATTGTTAGCATGCGACTCTCTTCCAGTCGGGGTGCTCATGCAAAGGTGTCCATCCTGTCGGGTCCCCCTCCCCACCTGCCCTCCCAGAACAATTCTTCCTCCACTTCATGTCCGGGTCAGGGTCCCTCCTACTCTGGCTGATGGGGTCAGGAGCTCCTGTGGCCCCCCAGACCCTGCGCTGCCCTCCTGCCCAGCCCTCTGGGGCCCACCTGCCTGGACTGACTGCCCAAGAGGAGCTTGTCTGGGGGTGGGTGGGGCAGGAGGAGGGGCTCTGCAGGCCTCGGTTGGCCCCAGCCTTGCACCGACCCTCAGAAGTCCTAGTGCTCCGTGGCCCCCAGCGCACAGGGTCTGAAAGGACTTGCAAAGTTAAGTCCCCAGAAGGGCCAGCCTCCAGTGGGCTTGGCCACCAGCAGGTGGCTTCCCCATCTGGACAGTAGAAAAGCCGCATCTCAGCTGGCTGCAGCTCCCAGAGAAGTGAGCGTGCATGGGGGTGGGGGGTGACCAGAGCACGGCCAGGGAAGTCGTGCCACACCTACTCCTAGGGGAGCCTGCTCCTGGGGCCCAGCCTCAGGACCAGGGCCGCCGCAGCCCCTGCCCCTTCCTCTTAGGGGCCACCCCCACCTCCCCATGTACACTTGCCTTGGCCTTGCCCTGGAAGTTGAAGGTCAGCACGTACTCCCCAGGCCGAGTCTCACTCTGGCGGATCACAAAGAGGCCATGGTTCCGGGGCCCCCCCACCAGCACCAGCTGAGCCGCCTTGACCCGTGACAGCGTCCCGTGGAACCAGGGGTAGTTGGAAAGCTCGGGCTCAGGCTCTGACTCCGGCTCAGGGTCTGCTCCCTCTTCCCCTGGGGAAGGATGATAATGTGGGAAGGGGAAGGAGAGAGGTAAATAAATGAGATGGAGGTGCAGCATCTCTTCGGTTTTTAAATGTAAAATGCTGTTTGAATAATTTTAGAACTAGGCAGGGGCTTGTCGAGCCCAACACACTAATTAAGCACATGAGGGAAACTGAGGCAAAGACCCTGCAAGTCAGTGGCAAACCTGGGAACAACTCAAGTCTTCTGCCCCCAAATCCTGGTTCTGTCCCTTTGCACCCCTCCCTGTGAGCAGTTTCTGTTGAAACTGGGTCCTGTGTGAAGGGCCAGCTTCCTAGGCTAGCCCACGAAGGCCTCTCAACCCAGAACTGCCGAGGAGCTGCGAGGTGGGCCCAGGGGTGAAATGTCACACCTGCTGAGGCTCAGGCAGGGCTTTGGAGGGAGCCCATGGTGTCCTGTAGCCTGGAGTGGGGGCCCGGGACGAGGGGCAGGGAGGGGAGGCTGCCCCACTGGCACCTGTGTTATTGCTGTCCCCGCCGCTGCCGCCGGGGGACTCCAGGGTTTGCAGGAAGGTCTCTAGTGGGACGTAGACCAGGGACTCGCTGGCGGCCTCTCGAGCCCGGCTGTGCGGGGCTGTCACCACGGCACCCACTGCTGCCGTTGTCTCTGGGGGCCGGGCCAGGTCTGCTGCTAGAGAAGAGGCAGGTAAGAAGCACATCTGTCTGTCTGTCCCTCCCGGAGTTTCACTCCATCTCCACCCCCCTCTCTGGCCAGCTCTGCCCAGCTCTGCCCTCACCTACCATCCGTCAGGAGCTCACAGCTGCAGGATGCCACGCGGCTGGCCAGGCAGCCCCCCCGGGTACAGGAGAGCTCGATGTCTTCCTCGCTGTCCCTGTGCAAACAAGCAAGAGCCATCACATCCTGGCCTCAGACCCGGACTGTGAGCTGCTCCCAGGGCCAGGCTGTGGCCGACAGTCCCACGGCCAGCATCGGCCCCATCCTGCCCTCCGCTCGCCTGGGGTTCCTCCGCCTCCATGTCCATGTCCCTCTGGCCCACCCTCATCTTGCTCAATGGCCACCATGTGAGTGACTGGGCCATGTGGAGATGCCTCCAAGTGGGCCCAGTCCCCCCTGAGGCCACATGACCCCTGCCCACCAACCCATGACGGGCTGGCCTCCTCCTGGGCATGGCCTCAAGTCACTGAAATGGTGGGAGGGCACGGGGGCGGCGGGAGGCTGGGCAGCTCCCTTCCCGGCCCTGGGGCTTTATCTCTGCAGCTGTGAACTGAGGGATCTGGGACCTTCCCAGCTGGAAAATCCTGCAGAGAGGTTCACCTTCACTGGGGCAGGGACAAAGAGTTGGCAGAGCAGCTGGTGGGGAGGGTGGCTGGGGGGGGATTGTAACCACTTTGGGGATGGCAGTGGTGGGGGCCCTGGGCAGTGCTCAGGGCTTTAATTGTGCTTCAAACGAGCCTGTTAATTAGAAAGCAGCGGCCCCTCCCCCTGGGGCTTGGCTCACCCATTAGCCAGTAGAGCTGCTGCCAGACTCGGAGCTCAGACTGGCAGCCTGCCTGCCCCTCCCACTCCTGGATGGTGGGGCCGGCCTCCCTGCTGCTCTGCCTGGGCTCGCTGGCCACTGCTGCCCTCCTATTACTAGCCAGGACTCCCCAGTGCCCCAAGACCCACCAGCCTCCCGGGCTCTCCGCACAGTCCCTCACCTGCTCTAGCTCCTCCAAAGGCCTTGAAGTTCCCTGCAAGCCCCAGATTCTGGCCCACCTGCCCACCGCGCACTGTGCTGTTCTCTCCGCCCTTCCCCACCCCCCAGGCCCTCTGCTTGGCTCAGAGCTGCTCATTCTGCAAGCCCAAGATCAGGTGAGCCCTCCACCAGGACGCCTTCCCTGAGCCCTGGCTAGGTGTAGGGGCCACCCCCACCCCAGCCCTTTGGGCTCATCCCCATTACTGTTTGTCTCCCAATGGGAGAGAACTTCTTTCCAGGTCCCCAGGCCTGGCCCTGAAGAGGAGGCTGCTGGGATTGGGGGCAGATGAGGGGGCTGCCCGTACCTAATCCTGGCCTGCACTAACCCAGAGAGGACTGTGACAAGAAAAGCCTATTTCTTGAGCTCAGCTGCTGCCGTGGCCAGGAGGCTGTTCTGTGGGGGCTGGCCCCAGGGCCCACCCCAGCCAGGCCCCCACCCCATCCACACATTCCAGGGCCACTTAGGCACTCACCCAGGGTCCACGCAGCCCTGGATGTCAGCTACCCACGAGTGCTTCTGCAGTGAGTCAATGGTCTCCAGGATGTACTCGGCTCCATTCTCCACCTGGGGAGGGGGCGGTCGGGGGTCCAGACCACAGTCAGTGCTCCAGCCTTCCTCCACCCTGCAGGGCAGCTCCAGATTCCGAACAAATGGCCAGCGTGCTGGGGCTCACTGCTATGACCAGCAGGGGGGCCAGGGGCCAGGGTCCCGGGGGTGAGCCCACAGTCGATACAGCAGCCCCTCCCTCCCGGGCCCAGCACTGGGGGTGGCCTCCAGCCCAGGTGACCTCAGGTCCTCAGGCCCTGAGACACAGCCTCTGAGGAGGCCATGCTGGCTGGGGTTGGAATGGGTTGCCCAACCTATCCCCTGGCCCCTAGGAGATGGGGTGAGGGGGCATCGTGACCCTCAGGCTATCCCGAGGCCAGCTGGCCCAGGCACCCACCTTGCTCACATGCCTTAGTGCCTGGAATCCCACTGTTAGGGCCACTCCCTAGGATAAGCAGTCTCCAAAGGGCTAGGAGAGCAGGAGAAAGGCCCAGTTATGGGCCAGACCCAGGGTGGGATCTTTCATGTACACCCATAACCTCCTCCCAGCAGCTCTGGGAGGGAAGGGATCTATTTCCCCATTTTACAGCTGTGGTGACTGAAGCTCAGAGAGGTCAAGTAACTTGCTCAGAGCCACACAGCAGTCAGTGGCAGTTCTGGGAGCTGAGACCAGGTGTCTGTGATGCCAAGGCCCCGGGCTATCTGTGTTCTCTGATAAAATGCAGTTGTGGGACTCAGTTGCAGGAGGGTCCTCGGAGACTGTCTTCAACGTGGGGCTGGCAGCTGAGCCCCTCACCCAGCAAGGAGAGAGCCAGGTGGGCAGAGGTGTGTCTCTAACCCCCAGCCTGGCTGATTTAAGGAGTGGGCTTGGCACATGTTGGCAGGATGAATAAGGAAGTTCGTGACTAAACAAATAGGGATGGGCAAAGATATAAACCTGACCGGAAGCCTGGAGGGTGGGGGAACCCAGCTTCCCTGGGGACTTTGCCTCACACCCTCCCATCCTGTGAGGAGGCCAGGGACACAACCCTGGCAGCCTGGAGCCGTGGCCTCGGCAACCTGAGCAGGCTGCCCAGTGACGGTGACGTGGGGCCTGGGAAAAGGGCGGGCCACCCCACACCCACTGGGGTGCCCTCCTGCCCACCCTCTGGGCCTTTGTGCCCTCTGAGGGATGGCTGGTTCCCACACTCCAGTGCCCTGGTGACAGGGCATTTGCATAACTGCTGCAGGCTGGCCATGTCCTGCCCAATGGGGAGGGTCTGCAGGGCGGCTGCAGCCAGGGAGGCAGGGGAGGAAGTGAAACTTGAGCTTCACCCAGGTCCAGGCGGAGACGGGCACCAGGGGCCCTAGATGGTGGGCAGCACGGGCACAGGGTCCCCCCTGTACGGTGACCTCAAGCAAGCTGAACCACCCATGAGGGAGGCATTCTGGGGGGTCAGGGAGGGCCTCACCTTAAGCACGAACGTGTTGTCCTTCTCGGGCATCTCCAGGGGCATGGTGGTGCGGACCTCGATGATGGCCGAGAGGGGAATGCTGACCTTGGGCCTGGAGGCCTGGGAGGGCAGGGGAGGAACAATGAGAGTCACCCCAGGGTCTCTGGAAACCCCCCTCCCGACTCCTCTCCCTCCCAGGGGTCAGAGCAGCCCTCAGCTTTGAATGCCCTGGGAGCCCTGGCCCAGAGGTGTTCCAATGCCCATTTCACAGATGGGGATGGTGAGAGACAAAGGGAGCCTTGCCCTACAGTCACAGAGCAGGTGAGGGGCAGGGCTGGAATTCACACCTGGGTCTCCCACCTCCTTGTCCTGGGAACGAACCTCACTCTGGCTGCTCTTCTGCCCAGTGCACCCACCAGAGCTGTGGTTTTCACTTTTTTGACCTTGACCCATAATAAGTAATTCACTTGACATTGTGACTTAGTACACATATGCATAGGTAAAAATATCCCTGAAACAAACTCTTAGCAGGCGTTATCTACCCTTACTGTGTAATGAAGTGTGTTATTTTCGATTCTATTCTAGTTCATTAAAAGAACCAATGCTGTCTTCCTCTTCAGACTACTTTCCAGAGCAGGCCACCAGGCTGAGGGCAGGTGTGGTGGCTTGGACCAGCGTGGACTGGCAGGGCTCCCGACGAGGGCGTCTCATTGCCTGGCCTGCCTGCTCCACCCCAGCTCCTGCCCATGGCCCTGGGGTCCCCTGGGCTGGGTTGAGCCTGGGATTCCGGGCAGGACTCGGGCTCCAGGACAGGGACTTTCTTGGGAGGAAAGGGAAGGGCCACTAATGGGTGGGCAGGCAGCCGGGAATTCCTGGCCGCTGCCCAGCGGGCTTGACTGGTCATGGCACAGGGCCACCACCCCTGCCGCTGGGGCTGTGGGCTGTGATCCTGGGGCATCTGGAAGGGAACGGGGGCCTCTGGCTGGGGCGCCCACTGGTCACAGGTGCTGTGACTCCTTGGCCTGCCTGCCCTGGTCTGGGCCACCTCTCACTGCTCCCACCTCCCCAGCAGTCAAGCTGTTTCCCAGCGGCGGGCTCCCTCAGCAAATTCCTCCGGGAACGCCTGGCCCGGAAGCCCTGGCGCCTGGTGAACACTCCTGCAGCCCAGGTTTGCACTCTTTGGAGCCCGCAGAGCCCCCAGTGCTCACACCATCGAGGCTTACCACCCAGTCCTGCAAATATTGGTACTGGGCATCCCCATGGCTCCACCAATGGCAGGGTCCAGTCTCATTTCCTGGGACTTCAAGGGCTATGTGAGAGGGACATGTAAGGAGACAGCCCGAGCCTGCAGATACCAAGCTCCTGTCTGCTCCAAGGGTGCCGCCAGCCAGGCCTCTACAGGGCAAGAGGGGACCTGGGCTGTGGGTGGGTGAAGGGAACAAAAGGGCAGTGAGGGTGTGTGGCATTCTTCTGGGACCCAGCATTTGGGGAACCCAACCTGAGCGTTTGTTATAGGATGACTCACCCTCCCAGTGGGGCCATCCTGAACACCTAAAAGTTTGTAGGCAAAATAGGAGGAGCTGAGGCCAGAGCAGGGGGAGGGGAACCCACCTGCCTCCTCAGGGGCTGGGGGAGGCTCAGGCCCCTCAGGAGCGCTGCTCTCCGCCCACAGTGGGCTTAGCCCCTGGAAGGGACTGACAGAGAAGGCACCAGCTGCTGCGCTCCCTCCCCCCGTGGGCAGCAGACACTGCTATTTACAGCGGGCAGCTGTGACTGCCACCCAGGACTGGAGGCGGTGACGCCCTGGGCCTCTGTCCCTGACCTTTGGGTGACCCCAGGCAATCCCCACCCCACTTCCCACCCCTCATGGAGCCTCAGTCTCCCTGTCTGACAAGGAGTGCAGCTGAGCTGAGCAGTCTGATTTTTCCTAGGGACCTAAGAGTGGAGGCCTGTGCAGGCAAAAAGAAAGTCCCAGAGTTCTGGGACTTGGGGAGACTGCCCTTCAGAGTGTGTCCTTGGAAAGCCACCTTTCCAGAGCCCGTGGTGGTCGTGGGTACCCAGCCCTGGAAAGCCCACAGCCCTGCACCTCCAGTGGAGAGGCAGGGAGGGGCCCAGGGGCGCTACAGACTGGGAGTCGGAGAGAGTCGGGAGACTCAGGGTGACTAAGGGGGCACCGGGCACCCAGCGGACCCTGAGGTGGGCCAGGGGCCTGGGTGGTGCTTGGGGGTGCCACCGGCTGCTGCAGCAGCACAGCCTCCCACCTTTCTGCAGCCTCCCTCCACTCCTTTCATTCTCAGGACCACCAGGGTGGTGGGTGTTATTAGCCAGGTTCTGCTGCTCACCCACTGAGTGACTATGGTCAGGCCACACCCCCTGAGTATCCGATTGTCTTCTCTTCTGTGCCTGGGGGAACTTGGTGCCCCACTTGCTGGGTACAGGGATGATGAAAGTGTGTCTGTTCAGAAAGCCCACCAGGCTTAGGTTAGGGCTGGGCACCCAGGGGCTCTCACAAAGCAGGCGGGCTTTGGCAGCCAGCGCCCATGCAGGTGAGCGGCCAGGGGAGGGCCATCTGGGCAGGGGCCGGGCGGTGGCTCTCGGCCATCACCTGCCTCCAGGCCTCGGCTCTGGGAGGCTCCAGCTGCCCTGGGGCCCCAGGTGAGGAGGAGGTGGAGTGGGTGAGGGCAGGGAGACCCGCTGTCCATCAGCAACAAGAACAGGCACCCAGAACCCCTGGCGGTTGCCAGAAAGTCCTGCTCAGCAGCAAGAAGCAGGCTCCCCGGGAAGCCTTGTCCAAGAGCAGAGCCGGGCCAGCTCCCCGGCTCCTGGCACTGAGCACTGCAGCTTGTCAGCTGGACCAGGCGAAGCCGGTCTCGCAGGGCCCATCACAGCCACCCCCAGCACCCTCCCCCGGGAGGTGGAGGCGCTCACCTTGGGCGGCACGAAGAACTCGAGGCGGAAGCGCTCGCCGGCCACGGCCCTGCGCAGCAGCAGGCGGCACTTCTGCCACTGGGCAGCGCCCCCCGGGCCCGCGGCGGCGTCGTCGGCCACCATGAAGCGCAGCGCCCCCTCCCGTTGGATGTCCACCAGCTCCACCTTGGCCGCCAGCGTCCGTGACAGCCGCAGGCGCCGCGTCCACTTGTCGCGGGGCTCGGCCGGGGGCTCGGCAGCCCGCGGGGCGGCGCCGGCCTCGGGCTCGGGCGAGGCGCGCCGGTGCCACATGTCGCGCACGCCGTCCACCACGCACAGGCTCATGTTGCGCAGCGAGAAGCCCTTGCGGACGCGGGCCTTGGCCGCCGAGTGCGACGACACGTCCTCCGAGCTGCGCGAGTGGCCGTGGGCCGCCGCCTTGAGGGCCGCGGCCTCCTGCTCCATGGCGTCGGGGCGCTCGGCCACCAGCACGCGGCGCACCTCGTCGCCGAAGACGTCCAGGAAGTTGGCAGCGAAGTGGCGGGAGAAGGAGGCGCCGGCGTCGGGCGCGTCGTAGGCCGGGTTCTCCCGCAGGAAGCGGCAGAACTTGTGCGCGAAGTCCACGGCGGCCGCCCGCGCGTGCAGCTCGCAGAACCTGCGCCAGTCGGGGCCCGGGGCGGCGGCGGGGCCGGGGGCGGCGCCGTTCATGGCTTCCGTCCCATCGCAGGCCCCCGAGGCTGCGGGCGACAAGGGCGCGGCGGTGACCTTCCGAGCGCCCCCCGGGCGCCCCCGCGCCCCCCTGGGAGGGGTGTGTGTGGGTGGGGGCAGCAGCAGCAGCTGCTGGGGGCTGCGGGGAGGTGGGAGAGAAAACCAGCGGCGCTGGCAGGAGAGCGCCCCGCCCCCAGCAGTCCCAGGGAGCCCCCGAGTCCCTCCTGGGGCTGGCGAAGGGGGCTAGAATGCCAGGTGCCTTGTAGGGAAGGTCCCCGTGAGCCTCCAAAGCCCAGGAGACAGAAGTCACATATCCTAGCTTGGCTCTTTCTTCAAAATATGCCCAGAACCCAATCACTCCTCTACCCGGGCTGCTGCCCCGGACCCATGTAATCTCCTCCTCTTGCCCGAAGTGCCTCAGCAGCCTCTTCACGGGTCCCCGGGATCCGGACCTCCACCCCAGATGGTTCTCCACCCAGAAGCCTAGCTATCACTTCTAAAACATAAGACACATCTTCCTCTGCCCCAAATCCTGCTATGGCTCTCATCACACTCAGTAAAAGCCAAAGTCCTACCCATGTCTTTCAAGGCCTGGCGTCACCTGCCTCCTTGCTTTCCAAAAGCATGCCAGGCACATTCCCACCCCAGGACCTTTGCACTTGCCATGCTCATTTACACTTGCCTGGAATGTTCTCACCCACCCTCCCTTACCTCTTTCAGATTTCTGCTCAAGCATCATTGCATGCTAGCCTTTCCTGGTCACTGCATGGAAAATAAATACTTCACTCCACCCAGTGTAGCCCTCTTGGTGACCTTGCCCTGATTTTTCTCTGTAGCCCTTGTCTCCATCTGACACACCATATATTTACTTGTCTGGTTGTATCGTCCACCCCATCCTGTTTTCCTGAGAATATGAGCTCCACAAAGGCAGGGATTTGACATCTAAGTGGCTGTGTCCCCAGCACTGGGCATGTGGCAGACACTCAGTAAGCTTTACTGAATGAATGAACAAATGAGCTGAGACCCCCTTAACCCTTGCACCAGGCCTAAAGACCTGGCAGGGGGACCCTGAGGACATGCAGCTGGTTAGTGGCAGGCCCAGGATTCCTACCCAGGTGTGGAGGGTCACCACCAGGGTGGATCAGGCCTGACCAACAGCGCTAGAGGCCTTGTGCCTTCAGCCTTCTTTGCCTCACAGTGGCCTGCGCCCCCTACAGAAATGCCGGCCTCCGGGGCCACTGTTCGCCTCCAGAGCTCCCATGCAAATCTGACTTTCCTCAAGAGGCCCAGATCCGGGGCCACCTCTCCAGGAATCCCAGCTGTCTCCTCACACACTCTCCTTCCTCCTTTTCCCCAGGTCCCTCCAGCCCTCACCACCTTTGGATGGCCAAACTATATGGTGTGTGTCCAGTCAGCCACTTGGGAGCGTCATCTCCTCACCCCCGAAGTGGCTACTGCCTCTGGGGACACGGGTCCAGCATGTTGTTTATGTAACCCCTGCCCCCTGGCATTCAGGCCTGGTGAAAATTGTGGATGGAGAGCAAGGTGAGGTAGCCCTGCCCTGACTCAGGGAGTCCTGCCTGAAGGTGCCAGACCAGGGTGGGGGGAAAGGGACCATCCCACCGAGGCACTGAGCTGGAGCCGCGTGCCCTCACCTGCCCCCAGGACCCCCACATCTCCCGGCTGCCCCTTCCCTCACCACTGCTGGGAGCACCATCTCATCCCTCTCCTGGGACGCAAGCTGTGTAATTAAAAGCCAGGTAAAAATAGCTGGCCCACTTCTGTGAGATCCGCTGCAGGGCCTCGGCGGCCACAGGGCAGTGTGGGAATTCCCTCTGTCTTGGGGCCATTATCTGCCGCCGGGCAGCCCCAGCGAGGACACAGAGCCACTTGATGAGGTCACTCAGAGCTGCAGTCCATTTTCCAAACCAGTCCTCCTCCTCAGAGACACCTGTCCTGGGCAGCAGGGAGTTAGTCAGGAGGGATCCCTGGAGGAGGTGGCGTTTCCTGCCTGCAAAGAGCACCAAGAGGGCATTGCAGGTTAGAAGGGCCTGAGCAGGGGCAGGCGGGGTGGGCTGCATTCAGAGACCCCGAGAATGGGGGCTGAGGCACCCGTAGGCTTGGCTCATGCTGGGGCTTCTCCTTCCATGCTCACCTTCATTTCTTCACCTGGCAAACTCCTACCCCTCTTTTGATAATCCAGGGACCACCTCCTCCAGGAAACCTACCCTGATCTCCCTGACTGGTTATCCCCCACCCCCACCCAGGCTGGCACAAGTGTCTCCTCTGGGCTCCCACATTCCCCTCCTGCGCTTCCCTCAATGGGACAATTACAGGGTGCTCCAAGCATCTATTTCCATGTCTGTCTCCCCAGCTGGCACGGGCACTCCTTGGGGGCAGAAGGCTGCCCGAATCAGACCCCAGGCTCCTGGCACGTGTTCTTTCCCCTGGGATGGAGGCAGGAATGCACCTGTCACCACCACCAAAGCCTACAGAGAAGGTGGGAGCTGAGGCGTTGGCCTGACCTGTGGGTGGCACTTCCTGGGGGGCGGGGGCTTGGGCCCATGAGCCCCCATCCCACCCATTTACACAGCAGGACAGTGCTCCCCACAGGGGTCTTTGGGACCACTGGGGGGGGGCAGAGTGGGCAACGTGGCAGCCTGGGAACGGCTCAGCTCGTACTGGAGCCAGCACTAAGGTGTGTGGTTTCTTCACCTGGCAAACTCCTACCCCTCCTTTGAGGTAATGAGGCCCCATCGTGGGCAGGTGGGGGCAGGGAGGAAGGCAGCTGCAATGCCAGACAATCCCTGTCCCTTCCCCCTCTCTTCCTGCTGGCTGGGAAATCCCTTGGTCAGGAAAAGGGGCGGAGTGGAGGTGGAACCCCGAGGGACCTGCCAAGGGGCTGGCTGGGAGGCACTGGGAGGTCGGGGCCAGCACGGCAGGCCTCAGCGTGCCCTGAGTCCAGCCCCGGCGACACCGAAGAGGTCGAGACGAGAAGCAAGAGTGCCCTCACAGAGGGACAGCAGCCAGAGGTGACCATCACAAAGCGGCAGAGAGCCGCAGTGACAGAGGGGGAGACTGCAGGCCAGAAGACAGGGGCCCGGCCATGGCTGGCTGCCCTGAGTGCTGCCCCCAGCTGCCCTTGGGGCCAGACCTGGGTTAAGGCCTGAACCCACTGTTCACTGGGTAACCTCGAAGCCTCAGTGTCCTCACTTTAAAAACGGGGTTGGGGGGCTGCCTGGAAAGACTGCTTTGCCTCATCTGGGAAGGGCAGCCCAGGAGGGGCCCCCTTAGGCACTGCGGGGGGGACGACAGGAGGCATCTCCAGCCCTCTCTGAGGGACCAGCCTGCAAGATGCCCACCCAAAACCCTCCGCCCAGAGTGAGAAGCCATCCTGCAGGTGACCTCAGCTCCAGACAAGGGAAAGGTGGGGCCCAGGGAGAGGGCAACCCAGAGGTGCCAGCAGCAGGGTCCCTCTGCGCCCAGACAAAGACCATGGACGGCCTCCCCCTCACTCCTCCCCCCGCTCTTGGGCTGGCCTGGAAGCTTCACAAATTGAATCCAGGCTCTCCCAGCCCTCCTGCTTCTCACCTCCCAGTGTCATTCTCCTCCCGTGACTGACTTCCTCACTCTTCTTCCAGGAAGCCCCCCTGCCCCCGGCCCCCCCTTCCAGAGCTCCCTCTTGTCCCAGGGGGCAGGGTCCCAGCTCCTCCTCCTATGGTCCCAGGGTGCCAGGCAGGGAAGGAGAGACCTGTGGGGTGGGGGTGGGGGAGGGCAGCGCTGTGTGGGACCCGGAGACCAGGGGCCTATCTGTGTTCAGGTTGTGTCTCCTTGGGCCTCAGCTTCCCCATCAGTAAAGTGGGGTGCTAGGGCAGTAGCCTCCAGAGGCCCCTGATGCAGAAATGCAGAAGCACTGGCCCTTTGGCACTGAAGACTGGGGTCTGGCTGTCACCCCCTGGGACCAGGGGCCGGCAGGGTGCTGCCTCTCACCTCCTCCACAGGTTTCTTCTCCCAGGACTGGGGTTGGATACAAAGGAAGCCAGCTTGCCAGCGAGGGTCCGGGGCTCAGGTGCTGGCCCCCCACGGGGCACTGGGTGAGCAGACTCCCTCCCCCAGTCTCTCACCCCCGGGGAATCTCTAGGCTCAGCTGGGCTATCTGGCTTCTCCTGGAAAAATGTTGCTTCTCATTTTGCTAGGGCCCAAGCGGGATGAGATGGACTTTGGGTGGGGTGGGGTGGGGTGGGGCAGGGGATGGAGAGGGCAGAGGTGGCCTTATCGAGTCCCTGCCTGTCACCTTTCCAAGCCACCAACTCTCCCAACCCACCTCCAGGAAGAGACCCGGCTCCCCCTCCCCCCAGTTAGATGGTGACAGTAAAAATAGTGCTGACAACTGGGCTGGGGGGGGGGGCCGGGTTCCAGACCCCAAGGCCCAGTGGCCTCACTGCCCCCGCTAATGGACCAACGAGCAATCGATCAATGTGGGCAGCCACCTCGTGTTTCCGGGGCGCCCCAGCCAAACCCAGCACCCACGACCTCTCCTCTGTATCCTCCCCACCTCAGCGGACAATGGAGGTCCAGGGACGGCAGGGAGAGTCAGCTGCCTCTCCCCACCCATGGCCCCCACAGCACAAACTTGCCACCCAGCACCCTGACGCGCTGTCCCACCCTTCTCCCAAAACCCCTCCCTCTGGTCGTCCTCCCTCAGCTGTAAACTCGGAGCACCCAGCCAGCCTGCATGCAAGGGTGCAGTGCCCCCACCCCTTTGGCTAGGAACCCCAGGCAGCATGGGGAAAACAAGGCTTCCTCTCAACCGCGAGCGGAGACAAGGCCTCCCTCTGCTCTCTCCACCACCTGCCGGAAAGCTGGCCCCAACCGTGCCCACCCAGGTCCCCTCCTCTGGCCTCTCAGGACCTCTGGCCTGACCTGGCCCCTCGGGGCTCCCCTTTCACCAGCCTGGGGTGCCTTCGGCTTGCTCTCCCCCCTCCTCCACAAAGGAAGGCACAGAGCACGCAGGGCAGCTCTGCTTCCTGTTAAGAACTTGGAATGTGGGTCTCTAGTCCACTTCCCCCACCCCGAGGACCCTGTCCCCACAGGGCAGGCTGAGCCAGGCCCTCCTGCCAGTGGGGGTGTGGTGGGAATTCCCAGAGCCCTCCACGCTGGGCACCTGTGCTCACCCCTGAGGTCTGCAGCAAGCCAGAAGTGGGCACATTTCTGGTCTTAACACCCTTGGACCAGCCGGGGTTTTGCCACGGGGTGGGTGTGGGCGTGCGGCGGCAGGGACAGGTGCAGACTAAGAGCCCTGGGGACCTTGCCCCCACGTGGCGAGTATGGGGGGGGGCACTCAGGTGGGCTTGGCCTTCCTGAGCATCAGTTCCGAGAGCTGTAGAGGGGGGCGAGCCTCCGTGACCCCACCTACAAACCGCCACCCGGTCGAGGGGCTGCTCTGAGGGCGGCGCTAGGCCCTGCTCCCAGCCTCTGCCACCGTGGGATGGGGAAGGCCTCCTGCTGAGCCCACTCCACCCAGATATCACGGACACCCCCAATCTTAACAGACCCTGCTGGCTCTGGGGCCTGCAGACCCTCAGACCTAGGGGACCCAAGAGCTGCAGTGGAAGCTGCTCCCCGTCACAGGGAGGCCCCCCTCCATGGGCGACACGTTGGACACCTTCCCCTCCCTCCCTCCGCACAACACGCTGGGACAGTGGTAAGGTTCAAGGCCCAGATGGTGTGGCTCTCGGCTCCCCCGCTTCCTAGCCATGTGACCTGGGCAAGTGACTTAGCCTCCTGGGGCCTCAGTTTCCTCACTGTTAAGATGGACCAACCTCCCAAGGCTGTGGTGAGACTTAAAGAAGTCATTTGTTTAAAAACCGAAGCTCCTCTGCTGCCACCTCCTAAGTGTCCTGCACCCATGCCCTCTGCTCCCACTGCTTCTGGCTGGACAGCTGCCAGGCCTCCCCAGCCCTGCTTCCCACTGGGCGCCCCCAACCCAGGCTCCCCAGTGGTCAAGGCCGTTGAGTTAGCACCCACATCCAGCTGGGCCATGCCCCTTCTCCCCTCACCTCGTCCTTGCTAGAAGGGAGGAGGCGGCCCTTGTTCAGAGGAGAGAACGGGGACCCACAGTAGGGCACCACGCAGGTGGGTGGAGGGCCACAGGCGGGGGCAGAGAGTGGGGCCAAAGCCCACTGTCTCTTCTGGCAGTACACGCTACTCTCCCCAGGGTCCTGTCCCTGGTGAGCTCCCTATTCAAGGGCACAGTGGGGGGTACCTGGGCGCTCACTGGCAGAGGTGGGGGCGCTCTGAGGGGCTGGGGGCAGGGGAATTCAGAGCTGGGCTACAGTAGTGGGGGGTGAGCAGGGAGTGGGGGCCAGGCCAGCAAGTGAAGCCAGGGCCCAGGGGCTCCGGAGGGAGGCCCGTCCTCCTTCAGGAGCACCCCTTGCTGGACAGTTCCTGGGCAGGCTCTGTGGGTGGAGAGCAGGCTGGGCTGCTTCTAGCTGCACTGGCTCAGCCCCCTCCCTCCCCACCCTCCCCTCCTGGGATTGCAGAGGCAGAGGCACCCCCCACCAGCTTTGGCCTGAGCTTCACAACCTCCCCCTCTTTCCCAGGGTCATGGACCTCACCTGGGCCCTGAATGCTCTCTCTCCCCACCCTCCCTGGCCCTGCTCTCTCCACTTGACCATCTGCCCTCGCCTCTCAAAGCCCAGTCTGCCTCTGGCCTTTACTTACACACAGAACTCTGGGCCCTGCAGGGGCTAATAAAGTTTCCAAGCTCCTGGACACCCAGCGTAGCTGATCTCCAGGCACCTCAAACTCACCACATCCAAATTCTAATGCATCCTCTTCCTCCAACTGCTGCTTGTCCTTGATCTGAGCCTCAGTGATGGCCCCAACAGCCACCGAGCCAGGCATGGTCCCACCTCCTGCTCCTCTGCCCCAGTAGCTGGCAGGCCCCCAAGCCTATGGCAGCCCTGTCCCCGCCTCTACCCTGGCCTCCCTGCCCCTCCAAAATACCACTCAGCTCATGACCTGTCTCCACCGCCAGGCTGTGAGTGCCCAGCTGGGTGTTTTCCCCACCCCCAGGTGGGCCCTATACTCAGACTGTCAGAAGTATCAAGAACGGAGCCCAAATCCCCTTCGCCCAGAGGAGCTGCAGGATGCTGTACTCCCACCCAACCAGGTAGTCGACCATGACCTCCTCCAGATGTTGAGGTGCCACACCTGCCCTTCCCCCACACAGCTGTAAAAACAGACTCAGCCAGGTGGGGGGCGGGGAGGAAACCTCCCCAGGACCCCAGAGCTCTGAGTGCCCCTCTGGACCCACAAGGCTAGAGGAGCAGGAGGGGAGGCGGGCTCCAAGGCTGGCTCAGAACCCCATGGGGATGGCACCTAAACTCCCAACTCCCCAGAAGCCAGGGAGACAGTGCAGGAGGTAAGAACCAGGCTCTTGTCAGAGAGAAGTAGTTTGGAGGCTTGGCTTGTTGGCTGAGTGACCCTGGGCAAGTCATTTCATCTCCCTGAATCTGTGTCCTCCTGGGTAATAATAGTACCAAACCCACAGGGTTGTTGTGAAGCTTGAGTGAGAAATGGCACTTACAGCCTGAGTCTGCAAGAGTCAGTTAGAAACCAAGCACTCAGCCACGAGAGGCCCGGGCTCCATGCTGCATGAGGTGCCACCCCCAACCTCCCCAAGGGAAGCTCATCCTTGGCGGGGGGTGGGGGGTGGGGGGGGTGGGGGGGTGAGGGGGAGTGGTCCTAGAGAGGAACTTTAGACTCCTTTTTCACAATACACATAGAAGACAGCCTGGCACATCAACCAGCATCAATTAACCAGCATCATCTGTGCCCTCCCGAGGCTTGGGGTATTCCTGGACTTTGGCAGGAGAGTCTGCTAGGGAGGAGAGTAGAAGGAAGCAGCTTGTGGGAAACTGCCTCCCAGAGCCTCAGCAACGCCCTGAGCCACCCCGTTGTCCTCACTGCCGGGCCTCTCCCAAAGCTCCTAGAGCTGAAAGGTTCTAGGCCATTCCCCCAACCAGTGGCCTCCGGGATGGAACCCCTGAGGCCAGGAGGGAAGAGGTTTGTCCAAAGCGGGGCAGCCAAAGCCTCCGGGGCAGCCCCTCCTGGCTGCCCAGAAGTGCTCACTCTCCGCACGCTTGGTGACCTGTGTCGGGGGTGCTCAGCCAACTACACGGGGAGCAGCGCCACCCCCATTCCACAGGGAGGAAAAGCGAGGCTCGCGTGGGCAGAGGCCGCGCTCGCCCCAGGTCTGGCCCCCGACCCTGAGGTCCTCCCCCGCGCCGTGCCGGCGGGAGCGCAGACTCGGGCTCAGGCACGTTCCCGCTCACGGCCGAGCCCGGGTCGCTGCGGGCCTCTGCCCGGGGCTCCGCGGGCCGGCAGGTTCCTCAATGGCCGAGGCCTGAATGGAGGGCACGAACCCGCCCCTTCTTAAAGGCGCCGGCCCGGGGGCCCCTCGGCGCTTCTGCTCGCCTCTCGGGGCTGCCGGGGCTCCGGGTGGGCGGGGCGGGAGGGGCGGCTGTGAGACCCCCGCCTGGGCAGCGCGAGGGCTTGCTGGCCCCGGGACCCGAAGGCGGCGGCCTGGCCGGGGTCCCTGGCGACCTCAGCTCGCGGCCCTCGCGCTCTTCCCAGGCGGACCCTCCCCCCAGCCGAGGGAGGACACCCGGGCGCAGCCCCCCAGCAGCGGGAGACCCCTCCTCCAGGGCCCCCCGCAGGATCGGGGCCGCAGCGGCTCCCGAGGCGCCTCGGCCCCGCCCGCACTCCCCGCCGCGCCGGGATGGGGGTCGGGGCGCGGGTCCCAGCCGGGGGCGCAGCCCCTCGCCCGCTCCTTGCGCCCCCCTCCCCCGCACGCGCACACAAAGACGACACGCGCGGACCCGGGCGCGTGCGGCCGCCTCTCCGGGGCAGCCGTGCGCACACACGCGCCCTCGGCGACGGCCCGGGGCCTCGGGGTGACGCGCGGGGGGCCGCGGGGACTGGGGACGCGCAGGTCGTACCTACAGGCGCGCGGCTGCAGCGCGGAGGGCCGGGGCGCGGGCTGAGCGCTGCCCGGGGCGCGGCGGGGCTCCCGGGGCCCGGCGGCCCATGGCGCGCGGCGGGCGGGGGCTCCCTCCGGGCTGAGCGGGCGACGGCGGCGCTGCCCCCTCGTCCTCCACCCGCAGGCTCGTGCGCTCCTCGTGGCCCCGCGCGGCCCCGCTCGGCTCTCTCGGCGGCCGGGCCCCGCGCGCTGCCAGTCCAGCCCCGCGCGGCGCGCGCCCCTCCCGCTCCTCCTCGCGCCCCCCGCCCGCGGGCGCGCGCCGCCCCGGCCCCGCCCCCGGCGCGAGCCCCGCCCCCCCGCCCGCCCCGCCCCCCGGCGCGCCCCCCGCGGAGCCCGAGCGGCGCCCGAAGCCGGGGCTCGCGTCCTCCCGCGGCCGCGGGTCCCCGCGGGTGAGGCGCTGGCCCGGGGCTGCCCGCTTGGGGCGGAGCCCGCCCGGGGCCCGGCGCCGGGGAGCCCCCTGGCGACCGCTGGCGGCGACGGGGAGCGGGGCGCCGAGCCGGTGCGGGAGCCCCGGCGCCGAGGCGACCCCCGAGCCCGGGCTGGCGGCCCCGGGAGCTCGGCGGTGGGGGGGTGAGGCGTGGGCGCCCCTCAGTGGCGCGCGCCCGGCGGGGGCAGCTGCTGTGGCCGGACCCTCGGCCGCGGGGCCAGCGGGAGCCTCCTGGAGGCCCCATGTCGTAACCGGGGAAGTGGGCGCCCGCTTCTCATCGAGCCCCGGGACGGCGCCACGCCCCCCTCCTTCCAGCCCTCCGGGCGCCGGAAACGGCCCCGCGGTCCCGGGGCGGGGAAGGCCCTGGAGCGGGGTCTCCACCTCCCACCCTCACTGTGCTGGGGAGACTGACGGCCCCCATAGGTGTCCGCGGCCTTACGGGGGCGGGGGCAGGGCCTTCCTAACTCCTGGGGGGCTCCAGCCGCAGCCCCAGCTCCCGGGGTCGCCTAGTCAGGGCAGGGCCGAGTCCAGCTAAGCAAAGGGCGCTGCTGGCCTTCGTGGGCACTTGGGACCTGACCCCTGGCGCTGGCCTCCCTGCCGGCCTAGAGTGCCTCCAGCTGCCGCGCTCCACCATCCACAGTGGCCTCTGATCTATGTAGAGCCCTTTAACCTTCCCCAAAGCCATTTCACATATCTCACTCCCCAGGAAGCAAGACAGGCAAGGATTTTTGTCCCTGTTTTGCAGCTGGAAAGGGTGGGCCCTAGAGAGGGGCAGTGGGTGGGTGAAGATGGAGATGGCCGGGGCCCTTCCCTCTGCCCAGCACCAGGCGCTACCCTCCACGGGGCCCTGCAGCAAAGCAGGCCCTGCCGGGGGCCAGCCCCCCAGCCCCTTCCCTTCCACCCCGCCACCCCCCAGTGTCTCCCTCGGTGGACCCGGCAAACACTTAATGAAATCCCAGGCAGTGGGCCAGCCATCGACTCGGGCTGCGCGCAGGCCTGGAAGCCTGGCTGGGAGCCACGGGGCTATGAATGAGGCTGGGGGTGCAGCCCCACAGCCCTGGCTGGCTGGTGGGGAGCCCACCCTCCTGGGGAGAGGAGGCCCCTGCCGGCAGGGACTCACCTGGTTCGCAGTAGTGTGCTGAGCTTCTCTGGGGACTGCCAGAGGCCAGGGAGGTTCCTGGCAGGAAAATAGCTCTGGTCCCCGGGGAGGCGGAAGTTGGGGGGGGGGCTGCTGATGACTCTGACCCAAAAGGAGGAACTGGTGGGAGATGTGGAAGTGGCTGCTGGGGAGCTGGCATGATTGGCCAAGAGCAGCTCTGTGGTAGGGAGACAGGAGTGAGGGTCACGGAGGACAGGTCCACCCAGGGGCCCTGAGGGCGGATGGCTACGTGGCCTTGGAGGGAGTTCGGAGGGGGCAGCCAAGGGGGCAGGTGCTGGGGTGGGACCTCAGAGGGGCCCTGGGACGCACAAGAGTGGGACTGAGCCGGAGCTGGCCAGGGAGCTCTGGCCCGGTGGGACTGCAGGTGGCGTCAGCAGCAGCCTCGCTGGCCACCCCCAGACCAAGTGGAAGAGCCCCCCTGCTGCGGCTGAGGGGGCCTACGTGAGGGGCGGGTGGGGGGTGGGCACCCAGAATCTGTGGCCCAGAGGAGTCCTGGTGCAAGGCGGCGCTCATGCTCTGCCGCGGCGGGCACGCAGGGGCCGAAGGGAGAGGGGTGCGTGCCAGACGCGAGAGCACGGCCCCACCACAGAAGGGGAAGCGGGCATTCCCCAGGAGCCGCGTCAGGGGCTGACCTCAGCCACGGGCCTGACGTAGTAGCATCTCTCGGAGAAAGGAATAGGGTTCCCTTTTTGTCTGGCTTTGCTTGTCTGCCTGAGGACGCAGACATGGAGGGTTTGGGTTTCAGCAGAGCTCTGGACCCACTCGTGGGATTCTTGGGGACAGGAAGAGAGGGACAGACGTCCTGTGTACCGGGGTCATGTCCCCCATCAACAGATCGGCCGCCGGGCCCAGCCCCCGCTTCCAGGGTGGTGCTGCAGGCACCTCCCGTACCCCAGTGTAGCCCCAAGTCACAGAGCTCGGGCACCCAGTGTGGATGCAAGCAAGTGTTTATTCTAAATGTGCAAAGCAGAGAGCACAACTCAAAACTGTAACTTAGGAAGGTCTGCCAGTGGCCCCGGGGGTGGCCCTGTTAGGAGGGTCCTCGGCCAGCTCCCTGGCCGAGAAGAGCCTTAGGCACAGGGGGCTCTCTGGGGGGGACTCCTCGCCTAGAAGC